>JAJOOR010025258.1:0-12865 GCA_036250505.1 Solanum acaule | reverse complement strand
CTGTTTGAGATTTTGTGTGCTCGGCCAGCTCTGAACCCAACTCTTCCAAAGGAGCAAGTAAGCTTGGCAGAGTGGGCTTTCCATTGCTACAAGAAGGGTACTTTTGACCAGATAATCGACCCATATCTGAAAGGGAAGCTTGCACCAGAGTGCTTGAAGAAATTTACAGAGACAGCAGTGAAGTGTGTGTCTGATGTTGGTGTAGACAGGCCGTCGATGGGAGATGTGCTGTGGAACCTTGAATTTGCTCTGCAACTTCAGGAGAGTGCAGAGGAGTGTGGGAAGGGTTTTGGGAAAATGGACATTGAAGAAGGGTTTGATGATGTTACATGCAAAGGAAAGAAGGATTTAAATGAATCCCCAGGTTATGATGCAAGCATGACTGATTCAAGAAGCAGCGGAATATCTATGAGCATTGGCGGCCGCAGTCTTGCCAGCGAAGACTCAGATGGGCTAACACCTAGTGCTGTTTTCTCTCAAATCATGAATCCAAAAGGACGTTAAAATCTCCTCATGTCTTGAAAGCAGCAAATACACGCCAAGGCAATGTTCTTTAACAGAGAGCTCAAGTCACTTTTTTTTTCTTTCCATTTTTCCTTTTCCTACCTCGTACTGCCTGCCTTAATTCTTTTACTCACTATTTATTTTGTAATTCATACGTTTTGTTTAAGCTCGTTGTATCTACCAATACTCAAAAGTGTGAAATTATCTTCTGTTGTACTATTAACTGATCATAAAGAGGTTGTTCACTATGGCAGTCTGATCTCTTGCTAGTAATCAATCGTTCTGTATATTATTATATGTTCCTGTCTGGTCTAAACATGAAATGAAGAGATGCTGTTAGTCCCAAAGAAAGAAGAGGTTCAAATGCAACAAGGCAAGGTATAGACGTATAGTAGTGTTGTTATATGACATTTTGCTGCAAGGAAATTCCTACTAATAAGAATGGTCTTCTCCGTTGCCATTCCTAATTATTGTGTCTGGTGGAATAGTTGATGCGCGCGCGTAGATTGATTTAGACATTTCAATTATCAAAAAATGATCGTTGACTTTGGTTGGAGTTTAACCCCATTTTCTTATCAATTATTACATGTTTTCGCGTTAACTTTATGATTTATTTAATTATTTATCTGTCATTTTGATTAATGCCAGTTGTACTTGTATAAACGTTTGAAAGTTGGGCGGTGAGTGTGTAAACCAATTTGAAAAGGATGGATAAGTTGAGTGGCATACATGATGGAGAGGCATTCATGTCTTTCTAGTAATTATAATCACAAAAAATGGATAAAATATACTTGCACAAATTGTCTTTTGCTGATTTATTTTAATTGAAAAAATGACGTGCCTTCCATGTTGTTGACAAATTAAGGTCTGACCACTTCCATTGGATTTTAATAAAATATATTTTATCGATCAATCAACTGATTAGTTGAGAAATAGCTTACATGATTCTTATATGCCAATTCAATTTATTTAGGTGGCCATAATTAAATGGGAAAATTTCATAAAAATATAATCACTTAACTTACATTGCAAAAATATAGTTTAAAATTTATATTGTAAATGAGTGTATAGATGAGTCTTTTTTTAAAATTTGATGACATATTTAAGCCTTTTTACAAAGAAGTGCATAACACATATTTTAATTTCAAGCTTTGTGTACCTCATATTTACGTGTATTTGTTCACGTTTGTTCGCTTCAAATATGTAATAATATTTATTTTTTAACATTATTTTGTAGGTAAAGGCGTCACACATGGTTACAAGTAAGTAAAAATAAGGTTTTATAGTTATGCCGCCCTCTTAAACTTTCCCAAAATTTTCATTTGACCCTTGTACTAAATCTTGTTCCAATTAAACATTTAGAATTTGTAATTCCAAATCACGATTCTAAATGAGTGGTTGAATATGTAATTTGGGATTATCATAATTTCAAATTGTTCCAAAAGCATGATTTGAAATTTCAATTTTAAAAAAATATAAGACTAGACTCATAAATTTATATTTTATAAAAAGAATCGGTTATGAATCTATTAATTAAGAAGAAGGAAAAAGTAGGGAGAAGAGAGAAAACTTCTCATTCCTCATAAAGGATATTCGGGGATTGTGGTATATCCACAGATTTATTACAATGAAGAAAATTCCTTTATTTATAGGGGGGAAAACTGATTTGGTCTCCAACTAAGATTCCTTACTCTTCTCCATAGGATTCCACATAATAAACATTCACCATAATACAAATATGTTTATAACGTTACGTGTCTCGTTAAAATCTTACTACATAAAATGTCTATTTGATAGATTATGTGCCTCGTTAAAATCTTACTAGATAAAACCAAATGGGGAAAAATTCTAGTGAAGGAAAAAGAGTACACATATATAATAATACACACTTTAGATGCCTCATTAAAAACCTTACAAGGAAAAATCAATGACACAAAACCTTGTGAGGGAAAAGAGTACATCGCGTATTAACTTCCCCTACAGGGAACATCAATCCAAACACTTGAATCTTCACATTTCAAGCTTGTGCATCACCTTCCGAAAGTTGAAGTTGGTAGAGACTTGGTGAATAAATTAGTCATATTATTACTTGAACAAATTTGTTGCACGTTGATATCATCACTCTTTTGGAGCACATATGTGTAGAAAAGATTTGGTGAAATGTGCTTCGTTCTATCCCCTTTTATGAATAATCCCTTCAGGATCAAAGAATTCTCCAAGTTCCTCATCAGCTTCTTTAAGGAAATAATTTATTGTCTTTCGAAAACTCTTCGAGAGTTCAATTCAAGTTATTAACTTATTTAACAATACAAAAGTTTCTTAAATTGATTCAATCCATATGAGGATTTTAAAGAAGTTTTTCAAAAATTTGTATATGCTTCGAGCATTTTGAATTCTTCTAATTTTTGTATCAATTTTTGTCAAGTGACAACATTCAATATTAAATGCATGACATCTTTTAGTGTCTAGATTGCAAGTCAAATAAGCTTTACGCTTACCAAGATGCATCATTTAAACATTTACACGTTAGCATGTTTTAATAGATCGTAGAATTTAAATCCTCGTAATTTTTTTATAATAATGCACGCTATTGTATCAAAGATATCGTCGACGCTATATCATTTTATATCGGTTCACAATATGTTATAACTTATTGAGATCTCATCACTTTATTACTTTCAAGTACCTACCTTTCTCATGAGGTTTCATGAAGTGTTATGTCGTAGACTCTTCAAGAACACAATACCTCCTCATTATGATAATTTTAATCATTTGCTCCTCCCTCTTTTTCAAGAATTATTTTATTTATAACTAATTAGTCTATTATGCTTCAGGCATGTCGTAGACTCTGTCCTTCAAGGACATACAATGAAAGCATATTAATGATAAATTTAAAAAAAGTATCATTTCATGTATGTACTAGGTATATAATCTATTTTTTCTGGTTAACTTTAACTGATACTATTGATATCGGTTTATATACCAGTTTCGTACATTAAATAATGATTTCCTTTTTTATAACTCACTGCATGTAATTTTTATCTAATGTCAATTCTGATACCGAATTGACTTCAATTTAGATGATAGATCATTAAAGTGTTTGGAACGTGTTTATTATAAAGTGTTCATTTAATGTATGAAATGAGTGTATAACCTGATTGCGTCAATTTTCACTAAACATGTTTAAAAACTGAACATAATTTATTAAAATTGTGTTATTTCCTGTATTTAGATTAGCAAACTAGAAATAATAAAAGAAATATCTGAGTCCACAGAACTCACTGTGTGTCTGTCCTTAAGAAATTTAATTCCTTCAAGTACTGGAGGTTGTAGATTAATTCCTCTCAAGATAAAACAAATTAACCATTAAAGAAGTAGTGGTACCTCAAACTTCAATAATTTCGATGAACTCAAAAAGACAGCAATGAGATGACACACATACATGATCGATCGATTCTGTTTTGTAAGAAATGTATGCACAAGAAGGGAGGAATTCGGTTCAGAAAAATGAGAGAAAGTCAGCAAAGGGTAAATGTCACAACTCTTTGGGAAAAAAAGACAACCTTTCGAAAAGGTCACAACCCTTTGAAAAAGGCACAATCTTTAAAATGGTCAAAACCCTTTAGAAAAGATACAACTTTTCATAAAGGTTACAACCCTTCGACAAAGGCACAACCCTTCAGGAGAGTCACAATCCTTCATTTCCTATTCACACCTCTAAAACCCAACAAATAGAAAGACTATAATTTTTTTCACATAGTTCGTCAACAATTAACGAAATGGAAGGACCAAATTAACTTTATACAAACTTACTAATAGATAGCAACTTTTATACACTTTCAAAACACTTATGAAAAGTGTGATAGTTAACAAATTTGTTTGGACGTCAAATTTCATACTTCTCATACAATAAAATGTTTATACGTACTAAACTAAACTTACTAATGGATATCAAATTTTATAAATAAAAAGTATAATAATCCAATTTATTGGGACATAATTTCATACCAATATATTTTGTGTATATAATTTGTGTTCAATTAATAAATAAATAAAATTCAAATTTTAATACGAAACTCATATCAATTACTTTTGTGTTACATTTTGTATATAACTGAATTTCAATGGTATAAACTGATTAACTCAGATTATATCATTTCAGTTTTTAGTCAATTGAGTACTTATTTTTAGCTGAACACAATTATTCCAAAAAAGCAACAACACATTGAAATCTAGTAATAAATTTCTTTGAATCAAGTTTCATCATTACAATTTCTAGTTTAATTTTAAATTTATCTTGTATTTGTTATTTTTATTTTATTGGCATTTTAAAAATTATTAATTTAAATTTAAATTGTCAACTAGAAATATGAATCCGACTATTCAAAATTCCAAAAAAAGAAAAAGTTTAAAATCGAATATAATTTACAAAAAGGAGCTTTTGATTATTTGATCGACAATAAGTTTTTAAAATAAATTTTTGAAAATTAAAATTGATCAAATCTTACTTAAGATCAACAATATATCAATAGAAATTGAATTGACTTGGTATATTATCAATTGAAAAGAAATCATTAGGAGAACGAGATTATAAAATAATTATTCATCACTTTGCATTTGAAAAAGTTAAAAAAACATATATTTTAAATTAAGATCTCATTTAAAATTTAATTTTAGGCCACTAATAATATTGACCCGCCACTGACTACATCCTGCATTCAGTAAAAGAATTTGCGAAGAAGAAATCTAAAAATAGAATGTAGTCCAAAAATTAAATTGAATAAGTTAGTGTTAATACCATATAATCATTAATATTATTCAAATATGCTGATATAATCATTAATTAGCATTAACCATGGAATTTCCTTTCCAAGAGATACCAATCGCAGTATAAAAAGTTATTCACTACCACTGTTGCTTTTCAGTTTACATGTGAGCCCACAGCATCCCATAAATTTTGTTTTCTACATTAGTTTATACTTTATAGAATATCAAAATTGATATTAAAATCAAAGTAAACCAAAGACTTGTCCAATTTTTTTTTTTTTAAAACACTTGCAACATACATGAAATTACATAAAGGTATAAACCAACAAATATTTCGTCCAAAATTTCAGTATGACGCATATAATTTTATCTCGAAAATGAAAACTCCTCTCAATCTCCCCGTATCACTAGGATTGGAACATGCATGACCTTTTTGAACAATAATATTTTATTTGTTTTTTTTTTCAAATCAAAATAGTTCCTTCAATCATTGAAAATGCATCTGTAATCGGTTAACATAAATCTAATAGACAAATCTCTCTAAATACTTACTTGAGATAGTAGAGTCTCGTATTAATAACGTGTTATGCATCTATTTAATAAGTAGAAGGAGAAAGTAGGGAGAAGAGAGAATTAGGGATTGTGGTATATTCACAAAGTTATTACAATGAAGAAAAATCCCTCCAGCTAGGATTCCTTACTTCTCTCCAAAAGAATTCCACATAATAGACATTCATTATAATACAAATATGTTTATAACGGATTTACCATTTTAAATTTTATATATAAACAAAACTCATTATCGACCATCATTTTAAATTGTTCGTACGAATTCCATTAAAGAATAATTTTTTACCCTTTCTTAAAAATTCCCAATATTTTTGTCATCTCCATAACAAAAATTTAGATAATATTCATCATTAAAAAAAAAGAAGAAGCAAGTATCCAAGTAATACTTTTTTTAATGAACTTATTTTCCTTCCATCCAAATAATATCCGAGTCATCGATCGGGGTCACAGTTGGGGATCGATCCTGAGTCGAGGCTGGGGTTTGAGACTCAACAGCCTAGATGGAAGTTGGGGTCCAGGCCTTGAATCATAGTATTACAAATACTATTTAGTCTTTACTAATTAATCAAACAATAGAAACTAGTAAGCCTTGTGTTTTCCTCATCAACTTGAAACCCAACTGCTACACTTTCTATAAAAAAAATAAAAATAATAGTAAGTACTTATTTTCAAGAAAACAAACATTTTCCTTTCTACCCAATTATTCGAGTTAATATCTCAGATGACCACTCAACTATGCACTCTTCTCTCAGAAAGTCACTCAACTTTCAATTTTAACTCAAAAGTTACTCAATTATACATTTTTCTCTCAGAAAGTCACTCAACTTTGAATTTTATCTCAAAAGTCACTCAACTATCCATTCTTCTCTTAGAAAGTCACTCAATCTATTTAATTGTTATTTTAATTAAAATTTACTAATATAAATTGTTTATATAAAAAATCAAAAAAAAAAATACTATTTAAACTATTTAGTGATCCACCCACTTGACCCGACCCATTAAAAATATAATGTGACCCAGTTATCCAATCTTTAGTTGCTGATTCAACTCATGAAAGTAACTGTGGTACTACTTCCGGATGGTTAGAACTAACATCAAGTTTTGGCTCGATCATTAGTGGGACTATGTCTATGTTGATTGCTGAAACATCATTCATGCTGAAGAATCTTTTTTCACCTTGTTGGTATATTTAATTTATACGTGTTCTTGTTGATTTTCTAGTCCGTTTCGTTGCCAACGATCCACGATATCTTGGCAATAAGGCTGACAAAGAAAAAGATCAGCTTCAACTAAAATCACTTAAAGAAGAAATAAGTGAACTGCTAAAAGAAGCAAAAGCAATTATCAATGGAGAACTAGAAAAAAATGCACAGGGGAGGAGAAAAGAGTCAATAAAATGGGTCAATGTTATATTTTTAGTAGGTCGGGTCATTAAATGGATATTTTTTATTTTTTTTTTAAATAAAAAATTTATATCAGTAAATCTTAATTAAAATATCAATTTAATAGGTTGAGTGACTTTTTGAGATAAAATTCAAAGTTGAGTAACTTTTTGAGAGAAAAGTGCATAATTGAGTGACTTTTGAGTTAAAATTGAAAATTGAGTGACTTTCTAAAAGAAGAGTGCATAATTGAGTGACCATCTGAGATATTAACTCCAATTATTCTTACCGTTTGATAAGAACAAATTGTTCTTTCATGCAAATGGTAGTCTGGACCTCTATTTGGATTACTTCAAATCCTAGACTTGGTCTTCACTTCAAAAATACTACTATTATTTTGTCGTTTGCCCCTCTTTTTACTTGTTCATAGTTTCATTTGTTTATTTATATACTATGATATATCATCCACTAAACAAACTTGATGTCAGTATCTCCTACTGTTGCTACAATGTTACAAAACGATAAAGGAAATGTTGTTCGATTGACCATACATGTCTTACTGATGATAGTGATTTAAGAGTTAAAAAAAAAAAGTCAAAATTTAAAAGTAGTTTCTCAAGATTGAATTTGCTAAAAATATGTCCGTCTAGACATCAAAACAATTCTTATTTTGGGCCACGGAGTAGTCAGATACCCAAACGCAAATAAATATCCTTAACCAATTTCACAAATTAAAAAACTACTAATATTTTATAGGTCACATGGGGATAACTTTATTGTTATTATAGAAGAATGGAAATAATGAACTCATACGGTGGATCCAAGTAATTTTGGTATTTGGACAATGCTTTAGTTGATTTTGATAGTATTGTGTTTTGGTAAGTCTCTTATCACTCATCATTCACGTACAAGAATTAATTAAGGGGAAATTAGCAAAGTGCCATGAATCAATCATCCATTAAGCAAACATATATTTTTTTCAAGCGAATTATATATCAAAAGACTCAAAATATCCTAAAATTTTAAACTATTAAGAGGTAATTTTAAGTTGATCGTGATTGCATAGTCAGTGCATATTTAAATTATATATATTCAACTTTTTGAGCATATAATCAATGTATTGGGGGAGCAATATTATATAGTCAATGTATACTTTTTATGACTTTTGACTATTTTTATGTTAATAAAACCATGACTACATTTGTTGTAAAGTAATTTACTTTATCATATATATTTGAAAACTATCCCAAGAATTAATTTGAAATTTCCTTTACAAAAATATACCAGCGGATCACATTATGGCACAAACTTGTTTGCATACATACAACTTCATGCTTCTTTCAAGATCATAATGATTCAAATAAACAAGCCTTAATTTATTCCAATCACATCATTCTTTTCATGCTTTTTAGTTGATTGGGGGAAGGGGTTGAATATTGGGACTGGACTGCCTTCAGTTCTTTAACATACATACATACACACACACAAGATGTCCCCCAAATTTGTAGTGGCTCAATGTACAACAACTGTACAACATATTGGCAGCAATGCAAAGAAACGAAGGACACACCTATTGGAGACCTGAATTTCTTGATAAAAACTGGAAAGCATGGATTTTAAAGACAATTCACACCTCCAATTGCAATTACTGTGGCTGCGGCTGTGGCTCGCATGCTACATGTGTGTCTGCAACTGTGGTTATCTTCTTCCGTAGCTCTGGTTTATTGGCTCCTACGAGTTTGTCAATCTGCTCCCCATCCTTGAGGAAAAAGAAGGTTGGAGTTGCTTTGATATCCCAGGATGAACTAAATTCCTGAACCAAACAAACAATGAAAATTAGCTGTCAAAACTTTCACATTACTATAGCAAAACAATCCAACAAATACTCTTATCATACGAATGTTTGCATCGTATTACCAGTCTTGTTCATTTATCTCCCAGAATTGCCAGTCTTAATAGAGTAGAAATAATTTTTTTTTTAAAAAAAAACAGCAAGACCAAAAGAGTTAGATAGTTGGGATGCAGAAGGGTATAGGATTGAACACTGAAATTTTTGCTACTTACCGTAAGTTCATCAACATCGACTGTTAGAAACATCAGAGAAAGATATTTCTCAGACAGCTCACAGTAGAATGGAGAAATCATTCTACATGGACCACACCATGAAGCACTGAAATTTACAATAACCTGCCAAAATTTCACTTGTGTAAGAAAGGTCCAAAATGCCAAAGCCAGCAAAAATGTAAAATTTTAAGCAAGCAAAAGGCAAAGGATCCATATGTGGAAACCGCTGCACCATTCTGTTAGTATCCTTCTCACTTCGCATGTGTGCAAACAGTGTGGTGAGAGGAAAACCTTAAGTTGGTAGCATTAGAGTTAAAAGTGCCTTGAATATTGTTTTTTTAACGTCTTTTGAATTTAGTGCAGCTGGGCTAGAGGATTAAGTTACATGCACGCAGGTGTAAGTTGATATGATATTGGTAAGACACACATTCAAGTTTTGGCAAGTTCACAGTGAAAATGTTAGGGATCACTGTAGATCTGCATCCGAGCAAGTGAATGGTAAATATGACAGCGTACTCTCCTTCTGGAGAATCAACATTCACAACTTTCATGCAACTACCACCATGTTATTACATTACTTAATAAGAACCAAACATAGTCCTGGGAAGAAAAGCCGATATTGATGTGGACCTGTAGAGATCTAGAGGGGAAATCCCCCATCATAATTTCAGATTCCCAAATTGACATGGCTGACGTCCTCTTTCATTATTTCTGTTATATGTTATACTGTAGAGAGGAAAGGACTCAAACATCAACCATTCCTATGAAGTGCCAAAGATTTCAAAAAGTATTTAACTAGACAGTAATTAACTTTTTTTTTGAAAATAAGCAACAACAACATACCCAGTATAATCCCACACATTGGGGTCTGGGAAGGGTTGAGTGTATGCCTCTACCTCAGAGGTAGAGAGGTTGTTTCCGATAGACCCTTGGCTCAAGGAATGCTTGAAAAATATGATAAGAAAATAAATGCAAAACAAACCCAATTTTTTTTCTCACAAAGCCATTCAAGAAATACCCGTCTAAGAAAACACAGAAAAGAGGCGTAATAAAGTACAAAGAAAACTGTGAACTCAATAAATGGAAGGCCTAACACCTGTTCGTAATAGTGCTGAAAGCAAAATCCACATGGTCGCTATTCATTTCCTTCCAGAAAGCAAAACATAATAACAAATCCTCAAGTCACTTTACATGTCATTTCCCTAAAACTTTGATTGATCCTAGCATATACAATTTCTCCATAGCATGAAAATAAATTTATGGGAGAAGACGAGCCACAGAATTTTAAACAGTGATATCAGTCCAAGGAATATATATAGACAAAAAGACACATGTATCTTCACAAGCAATAACTGAGCATGTGGCTATGGAGAAAGATTGTGAAGTTCTCTCCAATGTATATATAGTGAATGTTTCCCCATCCTTATAGTAATCACAAGTTGCCCAAGATGACTGTACATGGAGTCAACCCCAAGACAGAATTTTTCCGTAATTGCATATCCTCAGTCAAAGCACTAAGCTTTACATATCAATCTGATAAATCACTCAAGATTGACTTTAAATCTACCAAACCAAACTTCAACATATTCTTAGCAATTGATAGTTATCGAGTCAGTTTATCTGGACTGAGCAAGTAATTCGTTAGAAACCTAGCTAATAGTGTTGATTGTCAACTCCAAGACTGAAAATTTTCATTAATCACATATCCTCAGTCAAAGTCCCCAGCTTTTACAAATCAAGTTGATAATTCATCCAAGATTTGTCAAATTGACAAACCCAAACTTTAACACATTCCTTACCAATTGATAGTTATTGACTAAGGAGTTAATGCAAGGTGGAGGTTTGGAGATATATGTTGAAGTCGAAGGGTTTCATTCAAGTTGAGCAAGACTTGGAGTGCAAGTTCAGTGATATGACTCATAAAGCGGACGTGGACGTGAAGCTTGGCACACAGGTCATCCCTAAGAGAAGAAAATTTCAAGTACTTGGGGACAATAATCCAAGGTAATATAGAGATTGACAAGGATGTCACACACTGTATTAGGGTAGGGAGTGAAATGGAGGCTCGCATTTGTTATTCAGTGTGATAAGAATGTGCCACCCAGAATTGAAGGTAAGTTCTATAGGATGGTGGTTAGCCTGACTATGTTATATGAGCCGAAGTGTTGGACAATTAAAAACTCTCATATCCAAAAGATGAGAAGATGAGGATGTTGAGGGGGATATGTGAACATACTAGGAGAGATAAGATTAGAAATGAGGATATTTGAGACATGGTGTGAGTGGCTCTCGTGGAGGACAAGATGCGGAAACTGAAATTGAGATAGTTCGGGCATGTGAAGTGGAGATGTGTAGATGCCTTGGTTATGATATGTGAGAGGTTGACCATAGTGCATTTGAGGACAGGTAGGTCGAAGAAGTAAAGGGGTGAGGTGATTAGGCATGATATGATGCAACTTTAGCTCATCAAGAACATGACCCTTGATAGGAAGGTTTGGAGGTTGAGAATCAGGGAGAGGTTTAGGAGGTAGTTGGACATATTTCTTTCACTTTCTCTATGCATTAGTATTCTAAGTTGAGCGGACTCTTCGCTTTCAATACCACACTCGTATTGGCTTCTCCAAAAAAAAACACTACTTTTAAGAATCCGAAACACACCCGTTACATTTTTGAAGAGTCTGAGCAACATAATTAGTAGGCTTAAGTCATCGACCACCCCTTAAAGTTGTCCGCATAATTCACTTAAGACACCTCAACTAAGACTTGTACCTATTGAACATCTAAATTGTTCAAAACATGTACCTATTAAACACAAAACGCTGATATGGCAAAAAATGTGTTTTGCACTTCCCTGAAGCGCGTGAAAAGATTCAAAATAGTGTCTTTTTGAAATTTTTTTACATTTTTTCTTCTTTTATTGACACTTGGCATTATAATTAGCTTAAAAATATTTTTCTTCTTTCATTTACACTTTTTTCAAAAAAGAAAAGGACCCCACTCCCTACCTATCATCTTCTTCATACTTTAGTTTGCAAAACATTCTTCATTTTAGCTCTAACATTGTTTTTCTTTCTTTATTAAAAAAAAAGAATATTATTTCTTTCAAATATGAAGATAAATGAAAATCAATTATGAAGATTCAGATTTGAAAGAAAGTAAGACTTTCTTTCGTATGATTTATTTCAAATCTCATAAAAATAAGGAACAAATATGAAGAAGAAAAAAGAAGATAAATGATTTTTACGTATAAAAAAAGTTAGCCGATATTTGTTTATCAAAATTTTCGAACAAAGATTTTTACTCAAATTCATATATAAACCCATTAAATTTATCAAAAATGATATTCAAAAAATTGAAAGAATTAATTTTTGAGCTATCAATTTCATTTTGTCATCGATGTAGAAATGAATAACCGTTGGCAAAATTTTCTTTCTTCTTCACTCTTAGTATGAAAATGTATATATATATTTTTTTAAAGTCAATCTTCAAGTTATTTGAAAAGAATTAGGTTTTGTGATTTGAGAAAGAATGTGTTTTGGGAAGAAGATGAAGATGAAAGGGGGTTGGGTAGGGGTGGG
>JAJOOR010025257.1:0-21266 GCA_036250505.1 Solanum acaule | reverse complement strand
CAAACCCACGGCCAACCGGGGGGGGGGGGCAACCGATTGTATTGATTCATGCAAAGATGCTCCTTTGAAGCTGGAGTAAGGAATTGTCCACCTCATCACTTCGAAGAGCAGTGGCTCTATTGTTTTGCATGCCTACAGAGAGAAACTCTAAAAGTACCGACGCTCAATCGAAAGAAAGAGCAAATGTGGCCGGTGAGTGGCGAACGGTTCATCAAGCCATTTTTTGCCTCAACTCCCTAAATAGGAATAGGGGTAGTTTCCAAATTCGGGTAAGAAATTCGTACCTGACTGTGATAGCCCTCTCGATACCTTATTGGAGCTTTGTAACTAGTGGCCAGTTTCCCGTCGCGTCAGCCTTTTCCCAGTGCGTGGAGCCCCAACCAGGAAGGTGATCCCACCAGAGCACCCTCTAAAATTAATGGGATTGTAGTTGCAAATCCATAAGAAGTGATTCCATACTTAATGGGATTGTAGTTGCAAATACGATTTCATCTTAGTGTTTTTGGTTTGCTAGAGAGAGAGGTTTTAAAACTAAGACTACTAAATTGATAGCCGGTGGTTATTGGATCATCGTGGGTTCAGCTCGAGAGAGTGAACCCAAGGCCTTTTCCCACACATTCAGCTCGAGAGAGTGAATGGGCTAAGGCGGAGACTGTGCTTAAAAGCGGCAACTCAATGTTCGAGAAAAATCGAGTTGATTCGAGGTAAGTTTCTAGAGAGAGAATTTACCCCCATTAAAGTCTATCCTAGTTAAAAATGTTCAGCAATTGACTATCAATAACATTTACCCGATTGTATAGTTTATCCCATATTCCTATCACATCCCAAGAATCCTGTCTCCATAATTCACATCTTCTTATTTTCACTGTTTTTGTTCATTAATTGAATACAAACCCCCCATTGATAATTGACATTCGTGTCAACCCCTTAATTTATCATATTTTTACTCGATAATGTTTTTAGCTATGGTTAACTCTAGCATACTCACGCTTAACTCTTAATTCTCATAAACTGCTCCCTTGGGACTCGACCCCAACCCATTCGATTGGGTTATATTACTATTGTACCATCGTAGACACTTAAATTGAAAGTTGTGTCTTGATTACGCAAACATCAAAATGGCGCCGCTGCCGGGGAGTGGTGTTACTTGAGAGTTTTTAGTAGAGTTGAATTTTGTTCTTGTTATTCGTAGTTTACTTACTTAATTTTTAGTTGTGTTTTACTTGTTTGTGTATTGCAACAGGGACGATGAGTGTGAATGGTAATTCTGGGTATCAAATGGATCACCCCCTGTTGAAATTATTAAATCTTAGGGACAACCTCCTAAAGTTCAAACAAGTGGGGGGGGGGTGATGTGGCCTAGGTTTAAGGCATTACTACAGCAGTGCCCAGCTCATGGGATGCCGGATAAATTGCTACTAGAATGCTTCTATAGATGCATTGGTTCCAAAAATAGAAGCATTGTTGATTAACTTTTTACAGGGTGTTTGACAAAACAACTCTATGAAGTGGTAGCCCAACGCCTTGATCGCATGGTTAAAGCCAACAAGGAAGCAGAAAAGGACCAAGAATGAGTTGCATTGCTGATTCAGTTGGATGATCTGTCCAAGAAGGTAATGAAGTCAGAAGTATGGTCTAAAAAGAAGAGCAAGTACCTTCCCCCTCGTAAGTGTAAAAAGATGAAGCAACATGAGGGTGGACAAAATGGTGGGGTCCTCACTCATTCTACACAAAATCGAGGAACAAGATAGAGTGCTGAATGAGATAAAAGAGAATGTCGAAATGCTAAATCAGATGACGACCTCCCATTCCATGATCATTCAGCTACAAGACTCCCAAATAGGCCAAGTGTTTTCATGTCTTTACTCACAACATGAAGATGGGTTACCTAGTGAGACTATGGTTAACCCCGAGAATGAGGTTTGAATGGTGACTTGCGTCGTGCCACGATGTTAACTAACGCGTTGTTTGGGAGGCAACCTAAAACCCCTTAAATGCTTTAATTTTGTCTTGGTAAATAATGGTGCGTTGATTGTGGAGGTTTGAGTGTGGAAAGTATTTGAAAAGTGCAGGTTGGCAAGCGAATGTTCCAGTCGGTGCGTCGCCAAAGAGGTCGGCGATCCCGATGTTGTCCGCTGTTTGAACCCCCAAGCAACTGAAGGTCCTGTAAAAGTCGGCGGGGTGAATGACCACTCGGTGTATCGCCAAGTGGATCAGCGAGTTCGACTAACGTCACCGAATGGATGCGAACTGGACGGTTATTAAGGGCCAAAAGTTTTAAAGTTTCAAACTCTTCACTTTCCCTCACTTTCAAACTTCACAAACTCACACCAAGTTAGTATTTTCAATATTTTTACATTCCATAAGTATTTTGGTTGTTGATTGGTGCTTGGATTTGGGATTTCATTGCCGCCTAGCATTTCAAAGTACTTTAATCGGACTAAAGGTTGGTTTTTCGAACCCCGAGTTTACTTTCGAAAATTTGGTACTCATGTGTAATGATCATATCGTATTGTCGTGTGTTGGGCCTCTCTAATAGGATTAGAATGCTTAAATGCCAGTTTTAATTTGATAATCTTGCCCGTATTGTTTTGATCGTCGAATGCCCATAAATTTGTGCCTTAAATTGAGTTAAATTTTGTGGGGGTGTGCTTGCATGTTGGTTAGATTTGTTGGGTGAAGTCTGAGTAGCCCGTATTGGTGCTAAATGGCGTAAATTGCACAATAATGGAGTGGGTGACACCATCCTTAAAGGTAAAAGTCATCAAATGGCCAAATTTGGCAAAACTGGGAAAAGTCTAAATATCCTGGGGCAATGGGTGTTATGGATCTGAGCTTAATTGTACTAGTGCATGCTTTGAATTTGTTTTCAGGGGTTGCGGGGTTGAATTTGAGAGAAGTTGGGTTGAAAATAGGCACGTTGGGCCGTTAGGTTGAGCTCATCGAACCACTCGGTGGTTTGCCTAATGTCCCCATCTTGCCTTTAATTTCATGCTTTATTTGATAGTTGAATTCTGTAACTTTTGGCGAGAAGCAAGAGGTCACCGAATACACTCGGCGACTCGTCGAGAGTATTCTTGATCCCCCTTTGTCTGCACCCCTGAACCCTTGTTGCATTGTAACTTTCAGCGGACAAACCCTTGCTCACTGACAGTAGTCAGCGATTCGCTGAAAGGGCCTTCCCATCGCCGACTTGCTATAATTTTTGAGCTAATCCCTTCGGTGAGCCCGATCTAGCCTGCCAAAGAGATTCGGTGACTAACCAACTGGATCGACGAGTCTGTCTTTAACTGTATTTCTGTACTCTTAATCAAATTGTTTCTAAATTTTGTTTGATGTTTTGCAGATATGGTATGGACTAATCTAACCATGCCACCCCAGAAAAGAGCATGGGGTGTTAACATAAATGAAGGGGGAGCAAATCCTACAAAAAAGAGAAGGCAAGAACTCCCACCGGGAGACAAAGGCAAAAGAAAGAACCACTCAACTGAGAAAGTGGTTGTTGACACTCGGGCTAATTTTTCTGAGCCTGAAGACGAGCAGCCTTTAATTTCCCGAAGAGATGAGATCCGGGATAGATCTCAACCCACGTCCACCAGAGTTCCCTCAGATGTCAACCCTCCTGCAACAGAATCAGTGTCAGCTCAGGCACCTTCGGTGACCCCTACGCTTCCTGTCGTTCCTCCTCCCAGTCTTCTGAATTGATTAAAAGGTGATGGTTTACGAACCATCCTCGAGGAAAAACTGCTTTCTACAAAAGGCTTGGAGGGGAAGTACTCAAATGTGAGGGAGACCTTCTAATTCCACAGGTTCGAGTAGTTCACTAGGCCCCTATATTCCCTCTTGGGTCTGTGAGATCTACACAACTTATGGTGATCTGGTTCCCAAGAGTAAGAAGAAGGCTAGTGAGTTCAGACCGGTGAAGGCGGTCATGGTCCGAGGCATGGAGGTTGGGTGCAACAATGAGTACATTAATGTTGTACTAGGTAGAGATCTGCACTCTACACACTCGTATAATGGATTTCCTGTTGCTCAATCCTTGGATGATTTGAAGGGGTGGCTGGCACCTTTGATTTCTGATACCACCCCGAGGTGGATCGAGGCAAGCGCCCCTATTGAGAAGAGGGATTTGAGTATTGCTGCCCGTTTCTGGTTTGGCTTCATCAGTAGCACTATTATGCCATCCCAGAATGAGTCTGTCCTCCGCCATCCTAAGGCGGCATCCTAGGGTCCATCATATCCAGAAGGCGCATCGACCTGGGACTTCTTATTTCACAGGAGATGGCCATGAGAGACAAGCAGAGGCAGACTTCTCTGCCATTTCCAATCCTGATCACTGAGTTATGTCGGCGCACTGAAGTACCTCGGGATGCTGCAAGAGATATTGAGGTTATTCCTTCTTCCTACACTGACATCTGGCATATTGAAGCCAATACACACGAAAAGAGGCTAACAGGAGGAGAGCAGCTCCAGTAGATACTTCTCTGAAGGTTGATGTTGATTCGTTACCTCCAGAGGCATCTTTGCCTACTTCGTCCTCCGGGACTTCAGGTACTTCTACCCCGCCCACTTCTTCACAGGTTCCGAGAACCTCCACCTCATCCTAGCCAGTCAAGATTACTCAGGCGATGATCCTAAAAATGGGGAATTTGGCCTATTCAGCTGATGTGAGGGTGACTCGATTGGAGAGATCCATCCCAACGATGATTGAGAGTGTTATTTCGGCTGCACTGACCCCCCTTCGGGCCTCTATTGATGATCTAGCTACTAGAGTCACAGCTTGTGAGAGCAGACAGGGGGAGGCCTCAGCGCTTTTGGCTTTGCAAGCCGAGGTAGAAGACTTGAGGAAGGACGTAGACTATCTAAAGTCTACCGACTTCACCTCACTACTGAAGGATGTTGATGATGTAGATGCCCCAGAGACTTTAGTGATTCCTCTGGGTACCACCGGAGATGTACAGAGGGATGACACAACAGTTGATGACTCAGAGGCGGAGACCGATGAAGAGAGGATAGAGGTACATGACGATAAGGTGTACAATGATCTGGCGGATCTGGAGAACACCATGTATGAGACTGCACGCCAGCATCTTTGAGAGACACCGCTATGGAAGGATCCAGTGGAGCTGGTCCTTCTGAGGTAACTCCAGGCACTGAAGCCCAAGTCCAGATTGATACTCCGAGCACTGATGCCTAGATCTCAATCACTACACCGAGCACTGATGCCCAGACAGATGGAGCGACTACTTAGATAGGATCCCCTCTTTACCTCCCTCTTTGTCTTTATTTCTTTTTACTTTTGTATATTTTTATTTGCATTTGAGGACAAATGTTTTATTTTATTTGTGGTAGGGTGAGGCCCACCTTTGTGTGTTGTTTGTGACTTCTGTTTTGTTTATATATTTGGGCTTTGTGCTAAATTTGTGTTACACTGCTTTTTGTGGAAGGTTTGAGCTTGTGGCTCCTTTCTTTTAAATTGAAAATGATTTTTGATCCATTCGGAAAAAAATTGCCACCTCTTGTATGTGTTGAATATGGCTGTTCTCTTGCAAATTTGAGTATTGGTTTTGATCAATACCGATGACTTGAATAGTGCTCATAATCGAATAAACATGAATGTGCGGCTACGATGAGGCCAAATGAAGTTACATAGACAATATGTGAACTCTTTGCATCTCGTTGTGACTAGCCTATTATCGAATTGAGTCTCTTGTGATGATCGTTGTACACTAGCGAAAGTGTGGAGTCTTGTTTGATGATGAGCTTACTGTGAACCATGCATGATAACTCCTAGAATTTGCCTCGTTGGTCCAGTTGACTAAAGTGATGCGAACTCTTGAAATGATCTTAGGAAACTTTAAAGAGTGTGAACTAATTTGACATATACCTCTTTTGTGGCCTACCTTGTGAGTGTGTGAACCACTTTTGAACACCCCTTGAGCCTTACCTTTCTTTGGAGGAAACTTGATGAAAACATGACCTTTCTTAAATCCACTACCCATAATCCTCTTGATTTGTGGTTGATTTAGTAGCCAACTTAGGCCAAAAGCCTAAGTTGGGGGTGTGGTGAAAAGAGAAGGCAAGTCAAGAAGTGCAAGAAAAGTCTCCTTTAACCCATGGTTTTGAGAAAAGTGGAACTCATCCATATAAAAAAAAGGGAAAGAAAAGAAAGAAAAAGAAAAAGAAAGAAAAAAGTCATGGAATAAAGTACAAAAGAAATGGGGTTTCAGAACAATCCATGGAAAGTGAATAATGGAATGACTTATGAGCACGAATGAGAATGATTAAGAAAAGGAAAGGAAGTGTTTTCACACCACATTTCATTAGGATTGTAGCCATTGAGCCTAAATGACCATACCTATACACTCATCCCCATTACAAGCCTTGAAAAGACCTTTTTGATCTTGAGTGACCTGAAACAATTGTCTATTGGAAAATACGGGCAAACCTATGGGTGAAAGCATGCATAGTGTTCTTCTTTGTAAGTGTGAGCATTGCATTTGATTCTGAAACTTTAAATTGGTGAACCCTTGTGTGTGAATATGGAATCATTCTTTGTGTGATGGCATTTGAACACTTTAGTTGAGCTTGAACTTGCATTTGAAGCAAGTATGGTGAGCTTGAGATTCTTTGATAATGGTGTGTCACAACTTGAAACTTTGAGTGCACATTTGATCTTCGCATGAGTAAATTGAGTCTTATGTGTGCATTCATGATTGAGTCTTTTGTAGCACTATTCATGATTGACTTTAGTTTTACTTGATGACAACCAAAAGTTTAAGTTGGGGGTGTTGATGAGTCCACAATTTGGACTCATTTAGGGCTTCATTTTAAAAGAGTTAGTGTCCTCAAATGCATATTTTGTCTCAATAACTGATGTAAATCCTTAAGTTTCAGGTATTTGGAGTTTGAGGCAAACCATTGACACTACTTGGCAAAAAGGAACAAAAGGCTGAAAAGACGAAGAAAAGAAGGTCTGAGGATCGCCTAATGCATTAGGCGAGTCGCCAAATGGCCTTAAACTCACCCAAAGTTCTAATATGCTGAGCCCTGAAGGAAAAGATCAAGTTGACAATGAAAGGGAGCAGTCGACGCATCACCGAACAGTTTCGTGATGCAGTACTACATCGCCCAATGATCCAGAATGCGAAGATGTTGAAGGCAAAAGCTGAAAGGCGATGAAGCAGACCAAAGGGCGGATCTCCGAGTGCATTGGCGATCCCGACTAACTGCGCCGAGTGATCCTTCGCAACATATTTTTTGACAACTATAAATACTAGTTTGAATTTTTATCTTAGTATGCAATTTCAGAGACAACATTTTATTTTTCTAAGTTTTCAAGTAGAGAAATTTTGCTTAGCTTTTGAAGATTTGAAGACTTCAAATTCCAAGAAATTGGAAGTGGGTGTTGAAGATTCATCTTAGACTCGATTGAAGTGAATATAAATCATACCCAGTTGATGCTACTTCAATTTGGTATCATTTTCTTCCGTTTTTCTATGTCTAGCTAAAACCCCAATTCTTGGGGTATGATTTTGTGAATATGGGTTAAATTTCTTGTTGGGTATTGCTTATTGTTAGTCTATTTGTTGTTTAAATGTGATTTCATTTAGTAGTTGTGTTTGAACTTAATGGGAGTATAGTTGCAAATACGATTTCATCTTAGATGGTTTTGGCTTGCTCGAGAGAGAGATTTTTAAACTAAGACTACTAAATCGATAGCCGGTGGTTATTGGGTCGTCGTGGGTTCAGCTCGAGAGAGTGAACCCTAGGCCTTTTCCCACACATTCAGCTCGAGAGAGTGAATGGGCTAAGGTGGAGGCTGTGCTTAAAAGTGGCAACTCAGTGTTCGAGAGAAACTGAGTTGATTTGGGGTAAGTTGCTCGAGGGAGAATTTACCCCCACTAAAGTCTAGCCTAGTTACAAATATTCAGCAATTGACTATCAATAGCATTTACGCGATTGTGTAGTTTATCCCATATTTCTATCACATCCCAAGAATCCCGTCTCCCTAATTCTCATCTTCTTATTTTCGCTGTTTTTGTTCATTAATTGAATACAAACCCCCCATTGATAATTGACATTCGTGTCAACCCCTTAATTTATCAAGTGTTTACTCGATAATGTTTTTAGCTATGGTTAACTCTAGCATATTCGCGCTTAACTCTTAATTCTCAGAAGCCGCTCCCTTAGGGCTTGACCCCAATCCATTCGGTTGGGTTATATTACTATTGTACGTTCGTAGACACTTGAAACCATATGCCCCAAAAAGGCAACTGAAGTCAACCAGAACTCACACTTGGAAATTTGGCATACAACTTTTGTTTCCCAAAGACACCCAAAACAATACGAAGATGGTCGGCATGCTCTTCCTTACTCTTCGAATAAACCAAGATGTCATCAATAAAGACGATAACAAAAGAATCCAAGAATGGTTTGAACACATCATTCATCAAACTCATAAAGGTTGTTGGCGCATTGGTCAACCCAAACGGCATCACTAAGAACTCATAGTGCCCATAGCGGGTCATGAATGTCGTTTTGGGTACATCCTCGAGCCTAATCTTTAACTGATGGTATCCATACCTTAGGTCAATTTTTGAGAAAACGGATGTACCCTGCAACGAGTCAAAAAGATCATCTATATGAGGCAACATATACTTAATCCGGATGGTGACCCTATTCAACTGCCGATAGTCTATGCACATCCTCATACTACTATCTCTCTTCTTAACAAACAAGATAGGAGCACCCCACGGGGAAGCACTAGGACGGATCAAACCTTTATCAAGAAGCTCCTGGATTTGAGCTTTAAGCTCTCTCAATTTTACCGGAGCCATGCGATAAGGAGGAATGGAGTTAGGGCGAGTGCCTGGCTCCAAGTGAATGCAGAAATCTATATCCCTATCTGGAGGCATACCAAACAAATCGGTACGAAACACTTCCTTGAATTCAAATAGTACATGAATAGACTCAATAGTGGGGGACTCGGCATCAACATCCCAAATATGTGCCAAATACGCCAAACGCCCCTGCCCCACCAGTTTCCTATCCCGAATGAAAGATATGACCTTAGCTGGCTTTGGCTTGTACACCCCCTCCCACTCTGACATTTCCCTACCCGAGATCTCTAGAGTTACCGACTTAGCATTACAATTAAGCACATCATAATAGGGGGACAACCAAGTCATGCCTAAGATTATATCAAAGTCAGTCATATCCAAAATAACCAAATCAAACTATGTCTGAATACCTATAAACACGACAGAACAAGCACAATAGATATGAGTTACTATGACAGACTCTCCAACTAGGGTAGAAACATGGATGGGGGCATCAAGCATATCACAAACCGCATCAAATCCCAAGTCAAACTAAACTGACACATATGAATAAGTAGAACCGAATCAAACAAAATAGTATTCATCCGGTCACAGACAAGAATAGTACTTGTGATCACTGCATCAGACACATCAGCCTCCGTCTTTCCCAGAAAGGCATAAAACTGAGCCCTACAATCTTGACAGGCAACCTCCTTGCCTGGATGCACTGCTCCTTTACCTACATTACCATTTCCCCGTTCTCCACGGCCTCACTGATTTCCTCATCGCCCACCTTTTGGACGTCCTCTGCCATTACTATCGCTGCTTACTGGTACCACTGCTCTGGTCTGCTGTTGTACGGGGTCAAACATGCGCGGATAGGGATAATCTCTCCTCATATGCCTAGGTTCTCCACAACTGTAACAACTACAATCAAAAGACGGCCTGCTGCCAGATGAAGGTACAGCTCCCTGACTATCCTGAATAGGATTCTGCTGTGGAGTTCCCGAGTAACCACCTGTAGAAGCGGGCATGGCTGACTGAACTGGCCGGGCTGCAAGTGCCGGCCTGCCTGAACCTCTGGAGTAGGAACCATGAAAGTTACTTGTGTTCTTTGGTTTCTTAGCAAAAGCCTTGGCCTGCCCATCACGTCAAACTCCTTCTACTTTCTTCACAAAGTCTGTCACCTCATTAAAACTTTTACCTGCAGAGGTCATGTGAACAGATAATACATGTAATTCGGGGTTCAATCCCTTTGACGAATAGACGAATCCTCTCATCCTCGGTAGTCACCAACTGTGTAAAATATCAGGACAAGGCATGGAACTTAGCCTCATAAGCAGCTACAATCATACCACCTTGCTCCAAGGCCATGAACTCATCCTTCTTGAGATCCCTTAAAGTTCGGGGCACATAGTTCTCCAGAAACAAAGAATGGAACTGCGTCCATATAAGTTGGGGCAAGACTGGCGATCTGCATTCCACATAGGCCCTCCACCACTGATTAGCCTCACCTTCACGCTGGAAGGTCAAGAACTCTACTCCATGCTGGTGTACAATACCTAACTTGTGAAGCCTCTCGTAACAATCCAGAATGAATTCATAGGCATCCTCACTCTCGCAACTATGAAATACATGCGTCTTCATCTTCAAAAACTTAATCAACATCTTGTGCTCAATACCAGTCCTCACAGGACCCACTAGGGGACTGAAAAATCCATTAGTGCATAATGTTCCATCCACTTTGGGAACAGTAGCAGCAATGGGGTGGTTGAGTGGAGGTTGAGCCGCTTGCACTATGGGAATGACTCCAGAGCCGACCAACCCCTTCAGAAAAGTCATGATCTGCTGAGCTATAACTGGGTCTAAGGGGAGAAGACCTGTAGTCTCAGTATGTGCATCCTTTGCTGGTCTAGCATCCTCCTTTGGTCTAACATCCTCCTCGTCTTTGATCTCCACTTTCTCTTATGCCTCTTCTTAGGGTGTAAGAGGGTCATCTTCCCTGGGAACATTCTCAATTAGGGCTCCACCCAAGTAGGTTCTACCCTTCCTCAGACTCTGTCCCTTCCTCTTTTTCTACCCCTGCCTCGACCGCAGCCTCTTGTTGTGGGCTCTTCTGCTGGTTTATTGATGGGAGCTACAGGCCTGACGCCATTGTATAGCGTGTTAACCATTTGCGGACAGTTTAGGGAAGGAGATTAGATACCAATTTGGATCACCAGATACAATTGGAATCAGGTCATAGCACGAAAAGAAGAAGAAGACAGAGAGATTTCCTAAAGTCCTGTAGCCTCTCGAAGAAAAATACAGACGTCTCTGTACCGTTCCACAAGATTCTACTAGACTAGTTGTGGTACAATGAGATCAATGAACTAAGGGCTCTGATACCAACTTTGTCACGACCTAGAATGTAGTGATTGACACCCACACTAGCCCTCCGGTGGGAGAACCACTACTACAACCCGACTACGCAACATAAAGAAACTAAACCATTTAAAGATACGGAAGCATGTTTAAATGAAGAATTAAATATGGAGTTCCCATAAACTCTGAAGGTTTAACAAAACAACTAATCTTGACCCTCGCAAAAATTCAACCCCTAGACCTGAAAGTCATTATACCAAAACTCTACTAATCAACAAATCTAAGCAAAGGGGGGTGCAACCTTGAAACTGAATATAAACAAAGTCTGAACACATAGTCTAAGTTCGAAAATAATGGATTAAACTAATGATGGGTCAATGGCAGCCTGAAAGAATTGGCTCACCCTTGAATCTAGTCTCGGTCAATGATCTCCTAACTAAGGTGTGTCAATAGTTGCCTGAAGATGCCTTGTACTCAACAAAGAAAGAGCAAGTGATACATATTAGTACACGAAACCATGGTGTACATGTAGGATCATGCGGCTACTCCAGTAAGCGGAATATAGGCAAGTAATTACAACATAGTAAACACACATATATAGAATGCATAATTCAATTATCATTTTAGGAGCAACATACAATTTCACAATATCAATGACAGATAAATATGAATGTAATAATCACAAGTGGTTATCTCATGGAACCCATACCCAAACTGTTAGTGAATTGGAACATGACACCCGATCTAATATATATGTGTCGAAAAGTGACACCCGGTCTAATATATGTGTCAGAACGTGACACCCGGTCCAATATATGTGTCCTTATGTGGCACCCGATCCAATGTATTTGTCGCAACGTGACACCCGGTCTAGTCAGCACAACCACAGTCACAATCACACCCATAATAAACAGTGCACATAGTCACACAGTTAAGTAACAAGTTCATGGCATATAGTTGTTCATACTTAATAATTTCCTTAGATTCGATTCATGTTTCCCTATTCACATACTTGCATGTATAAAATGAGGAAATTAACAAGTATATATAACACAACAAGAAGTTGAACCATCACCTACCTCAAAACCAAGCCTGAATACTCTGAAGACACTTGACCCTTCCCATTTTGGAGTCTTTCAGCTTGTTCTTGGTCTAAAACAAGTAATTAATGCAAGGATCAATAAACAAGGCCTAATTACCCAAATTATATCAAAATATCAACCAAGGCTAAACCCATGATCCTAATGTTCAACTAGGGATTTTCCCACCATTAACTTTAGGCCAAAACTCTCCCCCAACGATAATTTATAAGGATTCTAAGTCCTAAGAATCAAAATAGGGATTAGGGGAGTAATTAACTTGCCTTTAGTGTGAGAATTCGTGGGAATTTGATAAGAAACTGCCTTGGGTCGTTCCTTAGCTCTTAAGAATGATGTTTTGTACAAAAAAACTTTATTTGGGCTTTTCCCCGATTTAAGTCGTGACTAGCCCACCACAGCAGCCTCATCCCGCCACAACGGCCTCACCCTGGCAGAATTAACCTCGCCCCAGCGGCTTGCACGGAGACAGAAACTCAGTATTTTAGTTCTAAGCTCCCATTTTGTAACACACCTTCAAACCTTGACGTTCTAAAACTACCCTTTCACACCAAGATCAGTTTCGGGAGTTCTACTCGCCCGAATTCGATTTCGTAAAGCCATAGAGGCTTCTTAACGTCTTGGCTATTGACTCACATGATCAAACTCATAATTAAATCCTCCATCCATTACCGGATGTCCTTACACCTCACCTGAATCAGATTTCATCAAAGTCTGGCCTAGGCGGGAAATTTCCAAGTTACTACTCAGAAGTTTTCTGCCCAAATTCCTTCCCCATTATTTTTTCCATAACGATGGGAACATTACAGTAACTATCTTCAAAAACAATAAGTATTAAATTTGAAATTTGAAACTTCGATTAAACATGCTCAATTATTTAAAAATATATAAATAATTTTATAATTTTAAAAATATCTAACTTATGAGTTTTAATACAATTTTATAATTCTAATTAACGATATTAAAAAGTTATAATTTCAATATTTTTTTAAAAAAATTTAAATTCTGTGTTATAAAAAATAATCTTAATTTTGAGTTCGCTTTGATATAATTATCACGCCCCGAGCCTACACCCTGGACGTAGCCGGCAATCGAGAACTATTGTTGGCCCCAAGCGAACCCTTGTCCTGGCTTAACTCTTAGCGGAAGACTTACTCATAAATAAGATAAAACCTAAAATCACAACTTTACTAAAATGCCTCAAAAGATAACTTAGAATGTTTTAGAACTGAACATTAAACTAGCCGAAGTGGCAACTCAAGTCTCAACACAAACGAATGAAATGAAAAGACTTATGAACTAGTGTCTATCTATCTATGAAGCCTATACTAACTGAGAAGGACTTCAGGAAAAGACCCATGACATCCTAATAAAACTAGAATGATAAAGCAAAATAAAGGGATCCTCCGGAAGCAAAGAGGCTCACCAACAACTCTGAAGCTCAAATGGATCAACAAAGCGATGGATGTTGATCCTGGTTACCTGTATCTGCATCATGAAAGATACAGGCCAAATGCCATCAGTACATGAAATGTAAGAGCATGTGAGGGGAAATCTAAAACAAGACATAAGCTTGAACTAGAACTGAAGAAACAACTTACCTCGTCTCTACTCTACCCAACTCATTTCAATATAAAGCAATGATAAAGATGAAATATAAAGAAAAGCTTTTAAAATAGTAGACAAAAAGTTCCATGCATTGCAAAATACAATATAATTCAGTTTTTATATATATAAAGATAGAAAAATACTCTGTGGGAGATTCTCTAACCGACAACCATCACTATGAGCTATGTGATGAAACAACATCTAGCCCACGCCGCTAGAACTATCATATACTTTGTCGGGGTATAGCACCTACTACTAAGTGGATCCACTAATTTGTGCCAAAAAGCATTAAGGAATCATCTAAAAAATATGACATTTTCTACCGACGTTGGCTAAATTGTTTATGGGGGCTGTGAATTGTATAGACTCTCCCCATATCGGTGCTCAACACTACTCCCAAAATATACATGATCATATGTTTAAAAACATAACTCTTTCTATGGTTTGAGATTATTACTCAAAAGTCTTTCTCTTAAAAGAGATGGTACTCAGAACTGCTCATGAAAACCCTTTTGGAAAATGTTGTTTCCTCTTTTCTTAAATGTAAAAGCATTTCTCTTGGGAATACTTAGTTCCCATATATCATTTTAAAGAGAATGACTCAACTTTAATCTTCCTTAAACTCAACGCTCGAGTCTTAAAACAAGTTCAAAAGAATGTAAAAAGACTTCTTGAAATGTCTCGAAACTCTCAAAACTTGACTCTTAGCTCTACCTTGAATTTGAATTTACAGATTCAAGGTTATGATTCATGTTTATGAATGATCTCTAGATGTTTACAAGTAGTTTAGAGTAGTTAGAATCAATAGGTAGTGAAGGTAAGATTTAGGAGAACTTAGATGGGTAAAACGATAAAAAAGAGGTTGGGGTAGGCAACCCTAGCGCACTGATGGCGTGCCACACTAGCCCTTGCTGGCGTATCTGTGGCGTGCCATGCCACCCCTCCACCATATCAATCCGACGAATTTTTCAACTCATTTTCTGATATTAATTCGACTAAAATCGATTCTTTTTCTTAATTTCTCTTTAGATTTAGTTACCCAATACATGTACACGAGATTCTACTTAAAAACAACTCCTAAAATTGATATGAATATCTCAAGAACTCATCAATCCCATCCGAATTCAAGAACAAAAGTAAACTTCAAGAACATCAACCTTCAACTTTCTACAACGAAATTACATTGAAAATAACACGATTGGCGTGTGGGTGAACGAACCCAACACTATGAGAACACATATATCTCTTGGGAATTAAACATTTGGAGAAACGACCTTCGATTTTGCAAGAAACTTGATGAACGCCTTGACTTTTCTCCTTTTTTTCTCCTCTTTTCCCTTCTTGAACTCTTTTCTAAAACCCTAGTGTTTATTACGATTATGTAAGTTGAACCAAATCAGTTTAGACCCCTAATTATTTACTAAAAATGAATAAAATCTGATAGGGTAAGGAAAAGACCAAATTACCCTTCATACCTTCGGGTAACTTTCCTTAACTGGATAGCCCGACTTCAAACGGGCATATCTCCCCTATACGAGCTTAAAATTAGCAAACTCGGTGGCGTTGGAAAGAGGATTCCAAGACCTTTTATTTGATATTTTATAGGCTGCCTAACTTATCCTGTACTGAAAGTTATGGCTGTTTGAAGTTGACCATAAGTTCATAACTTATGCATAACTAGCAAAATTTCAGATTTGCTATTTCCAATTTAGTTCTTTCTAATTTTAGCTCTTTCAAATACCGAGGTGTTACAATATCCCCCCCTTGGGAACATTCGTCCTTGAATGAGATTACTCTAAGTAGACTAAGGGTGGTAATATCTGACACCCCAGTTCAAACACTCAATCTGCAAAGTAACTCCATATTTCAACTTAAAATAAAAGCCAAGAAAAGGATTAGTACCTTAATTTAGAATTTCTCCGGACTCGAAGAGATGTGGGTATCTCTTCTTCATATCCTCCTCAACTTCCCAAGTAGTTTCCTCAACAAACTGATTCCTCCACAGAACCTTGAATGATGCTACCTCCTTGGTTCTCAACTTGTGAACCTGGCGATCTAGAATTTAAACAGGAATCTCCTCATAAGATAATTTATCCTTAATACCAATATCTTCATCAGGTATGATAAGTGAAGGATCACACATACACTTCTTCAACATAGAAATGTGAAATATCGGATGAACCGCTGCTAATTATGATGGTAGCTCCAATTCATAAGCTACATTGTCAATCCTCTTAGATATCCTGTAACGACCAATATACCGGGGACTAAGCTTCCCCTTCTTACCAAATCTCATAACACCCTTCATGGGTGACACCTTCAAATAAACCCAATCATCTACTTCAAACTCTAAGTCTCCTCTTCTAACATCTGTATAGGATTTCTGATGACTCTGCGATGTTTTCAATCTCTCTTGAATAGTCTTAACTTTTTCCATGGCATGATGAACCAAGTCTGGTCCTATCAACCAAGCTTTACCAACCTCAAACCATCCAATAGGAGTTCTACATCTTCTCCCATAAAGAGCCTTATAAGGAGCCATCAGGATGCTAAAGTGATAACTATTATGTAAGCAAACTCTATGAGAGGTAAGTGATCGTTCTAATTACCCTTGAAATCAATCGCACACACCCTCAACATATCCTCTAAAGTTTTAATTGTACGCTCTGCTTGACCATCAGCCTGAGGATGAAAACCAGTACTCAAATTTACCTTGGAACCCAAAACTTTCTAGAAAGACATCCAAAATTATGCGGTGAATTGCGCACCTCCATCTGAAATGATGGACACCGAAACTCCATAAAGTCTGACTACCTCTTGAATATATAACATAGCATAATCTTCTGTTGAATGGGTAGTCTTTACTGGTAAGAATGTAACACCCCGGAAACTAGTAAATTAGACTAGAGAGTTCTAGAGTCTTGCATGAGAGTTTTAGAGTTGGTGATGAGGGTTAGACTAGTAAAATGACTTCCCGAACTTAGTATGAAGATTTTATGGTTAGGGCGTCAAGGTATGACCACCCAAGGGGTCCTTGAGGAGGACCTCAAAACAGCCCCAAAAGCTATCAAATTTGCAGCACCTACGGAAGACACCTATTGGCCGTAGATTGACCCACGCCCCCTGGGATGGGGTCATGGGTCAAGGTCTGAGTTGGCTAGCAAAGTTTAGCCACAGTACCTCACCCACGAAGGTGCAGTACGATTCTTGGACCCACCCACAGTTGGTGGGTGGTGGTTTCGTGAGTGAGGTTAGAATTTAAGTTTAAGTTTTTAAGTTAGGGGTTTAGGAGTTAATTAGTAATTAGTTAGGGGTTAAGGGAGGTTGGTTAGTTAGTTATTAAACCACCTATATAAGCCTAATAGACCCCTAAACTAAGTTAACTAATTCATTCTTCAAAGAACCCAAATTCTTTCCAAATAATTCTCTCTCTAGAAGTGAAGAAGAAGAGAAGCAAGAGGGGTAGATTTTCTTCCATTGTTTCAAGCTTGGATAGGGCTTTGAATTGAATTATGTTAGCTTAATCATCTATGGGTTCTTCCATCCATAGAGCCCCCTAGGTTTCCCCCAATTGTGAAGTCAAAATCCAACTCTAGCTAGGGTTTCTTCCTACATTGTGGGTAGTGCTTAGGTATGATTCCAATCTGGTGGATAAAACCTAATTATGAATGAATGAGCATTGAATTATGATATTATGATGAATTTATGTCATTTCTATGGTAAGCCCTAGTCTAATTGATGAATTTGATATTGTGTGGGTTTATGCCATGAAAGGTGAAATTGAAGAATTAGAATTGATCTTCTAAATATCAATGTTATGTGTAGTAAATGTTCAAGGTTAGAAACATATAATCATGAATTGAACTAGAATTTATTGAATATGAAGGATTATAACTAGTAAAGTTGAATTTGAACCTTTATGATCAAATATGACTAGAATCACCTACTAATGAAGAATGTGATTAGAATATCTTGGAAATTTAGGTATAAAGATGATAGTAAGAAGTAAAGCTTGAGAATAAGGCTTGTAGTCATTAATGTTAGGGCTTTGGGGGTAAAGCTAATAATATGTGATCTTGTTGTGTATTGTTTCTCTTTTACACACTTAGGCATAAATATGCTAAGAGATCCAAGGTTCTCTCACATAGAATGATTCTAGGTTGGCTTAATAACCTAAAATGATTCAAATCTTGTTAGTCTAGAATAGCTTGAAGTTGTGACATATGTTCCCTTCATGTATAGATTGACTTGGTAAGACAAGACCAAGATTGATAGCTTAGGATTGAGGAATCATACTCTCCTAAGGATAGCTTAGGATTTAGGAATCACACTCTCCTAAGGGTAGCTTGACTTAGCATTGTAAGATGCATGTCAAGGGTAGCTAGAGTTAGGGATAGTCATGGTAGCCTAGGATTGAGGATTTATACTCTCGTCAGGGCAGCTTGAACTAGCATTATTAGGGTGCCTTCATGATAGCAAGACTTGGTTAGGCCAAGACCATTTCATGGTAGCATATGATAGAGGAATTATACTCTCCTAAGGGTAGCTTTCATTAGCATCATAGTGTGCTTGTAAGGGTGGCATGACTTAGTTGGACTAGGACTATTTCATGGTAGCTAGGATGGAACACTTATAACCTTCCTAGAGTAGCTTAGACTTGCATGATGGTGTCCCTTCTAAGGTAGCTTGTTTAGCATAATATAGTTATGTTACCAAGATGATAGCATGGTCTAGCCTATTAGGGTGCTGCTATTCCTTGGTAGCCTTGAATTGAGAAATAAAATCCATTCATGTGTTGTGACTTGCCTTGTACTAAATAGAGAAGTACCTTAAATGACTAATGGAAAATAGTAAAGAGGGATTAGTCCCCAACTAGTGAGTATGTATGATAAAGTGGTACTTAGTATGGATAGTAGTATGGGATGCTATTCATACATTGCACAAGTATAACTTGAAGCTACTTATGAAGTGTTCTCTTATATAGTATAGACTTAGCTTGGGTTGTTGCTATAGATGCCTTCCAAGATATGATTGACTAAAGGTGATACTTCCCTTGTCTATATGAAGTAAGCTAATAATGAGACCAAAGGAGGGTAAATGTGACTAGGATGACTTCAAGTTTATGCTTAGTGTGAAGGGTAGTATGGGGTGTGTTTCATGCATTGCACAAGTATGCTTTGAGGTTTCTTAGGAGTATGGTGCCCTTATGGTAGAAAAGCTTAAGACTTGACCATGCATCTAGGATATGATTAAGATTACCAAAAAGGAATACTTGGCTTGGGTGGTATTATGGGATGCTATTCATGCCTTGCACATGTATGCTTTTAGGCTACTTGAGAGTAGTTCTATTGTGGTATAGATGACTAAGAGTCAAATAATGCTTATATGATGCTTATGTTGGAGACTTTGCTTATTATGATGATATTGTCTCTTATGCTTATAGTTTATTTTGCATGAAGTATTTCATATGATTTTGGATTATGTCTTATGTTGACTAACCCTTGTCTTATGCTCTTAGGATTATGCTAGCTAACATATTTAGTACATTTTGTACTAACGCATACTTTGCCTACATTCTCATTAATGTAGGGTTTGGAGATTGAGTTTTACTCTTGGAGATAAGTTGCAAGGAGGTGAAGATCTTGGTGAGTCCTCATAGCTTCGAGGACAAAACCCATTATTTCCTTTACGTCTTTTATTTTCATGTTGAGACTATTGTATGGGTTGTGTCCCAAGAGTTTAATTCTAAAGTTGTATTAGATGGTTTGAGACAAAGTGTAGTAAAGACTTCCACTTTCTTTTATGAAAATGACTTCGATTGTATGGATAAAAGTTTTAAATTTTCTATACTTTTCTATTATCTTATGTTATGATATGCTAAGGGCTTGTATGAGACCCCTTCGGGGTCAAGTACGCCATGTTACATCTAGGGGGTACCCCTGGGTCGTAACAAACTTGGTATCAAAACACAAGGTTTAAAATGGTTCTAGGATTGTCTCAAACCATGTCTAGTAGAGTCTTGTTCATAAATGTGAAGCGCACCACATTTATGAATAGGAGCCTATTAGATGCTTAGGAAATCTCACTTCTTCATTCTCTAAGTCGTGCCATAGAGTTTGGCTTTAGTAGGCCCTTCTTCTAATCTGTGCCCATTATTTTTTATGGTATGGCTAATTCAAGGGAAAATCCTAGGAGAGATAAGGAAGGCAATGTGGAGCAAGAGGTTCCTCTCCATGTTCCACCCCAAGCTCCTCCTCAAGCTCCAAATGATCCTCTAGGGGAGAATGTCAGTCTTGCAAAGTTTAGGTCTTCTATGCAATTATTGGCTCAAGCCTTGACGAAGCAATCCAATAGAGATGTTGTGGCTCTGGCAAACCCAATAAGGGGGATGGTTGCTTCTAGGGTGAGAGAGTTTTTAAGGATGAACCCACTGGAGTTTAGTGACTCCAATATGGAAGAGGATCCTAATGGGTTTATAGAGGAGGTTTATAAGGTGCTATTTATCATGGGAGTGAGTACGGTAGAAAAAGCGAAACTAGCCGCTTATCAATTGAAGGATGTTGCTCAAATATGGTATGAGCAATGGAAAGATGGTAGGCTGGTAGAAGCGGGTCCCATAGATTGGGAGATGTTTAAGGAGGCATTTCTAAATAGGTTCTTTCCCCGAAAGTTGAGGGAGGCTAAGGTAGAGGAATTCATCAACCTTAAGCAAGGTAACATGAGTGTTCAAGGGTATACCCTAAATTTTACTCTATTGTCTAAGTATGCTCCATCTATGGTAGCAAGTCCAAGGGATATGATAAGTAGGTATTTGACGGGTGTGTCCAAGGTGGTAGTAAAAGAATGTAGCACGGCAATGCTCCTTGATGATATGGATATCTCACGTCTTATGGTGTATGCTCAACAAATGGAGGAAGATAAACTTGAAGAGGAGAAATCTAGGGAGAAAAAGAGGTCTAGGATGGACAATGATAAGTCATTTCATGATGGGTCTGATGGACATGGTTGTTCTAGGAATCGACAAAAGTTTTCCGGACAAGGATTTTCTAATGCTCCTAAGCATAAGTATAAGAGGGTGTCTACCCCTAGGCCACAAGGGATAAGTAACGAGTCCCTATGTCCCCCTTGTGCTAGGTGTGGTAAGAGGCATGAGGGTAGTTGTTTGGCCGGTAGAAAGGGTTGCTTTAGTTGTGGTAAGAGTGGCCACAAGATGAAAGATTTCCCAAAGGCTAAGTGATAACAGCAAGGTTAAAGGAGATCACAAATAGAGAATTGAATATTAGAATGCGGAAGCACAAGAAAAGAAACAACAAAACTAACTAAAGATATGGGAGATTCGAAGGAAAGATCCACGAATTTCCAAGGATTAGATGTT
>JAJOOR010025256.1:0-24051 GCA_036250505.1 Solanum acaule | reverse complement strand
CCCCCTCTATTCTTTTAAGAAATTAATATAATGAAAAAATTAATAATAAATATTGTTAATTTCATTTTCTGGGTGCATTTTTACTATGCAGTTACTACAACATTTGTAAAATTATATCCTTAATAACAATCTTCATTATCATCCTTCTCCTTATTATCGATAGCTTTTTTTTTAAAAACGGAAAAAGGTCATATTTGTCCTTGTACTCTTAGAAAAAGGTCATATTTACCCTCCATCATTATTTTTTGATATATTTGCCCTTACCTTCCAACTATGGACACATATTAATCCTTGTACAATTAAGTGTCATGTCACCATTTTTATTAGTCTACATGGTGTCTACATGATTTCATGTAAATCTTAAAAAATTACTACTTTCTATTTGATATTATATCCGACTCATTTAGTAAAATTCGACCCAACCAATGCGGAGACCCATTAGCCGTAATTTTATTACCATTAGCCCTGATTTCTATACCCATCATCTCGATTCTCGCATCACATTAGATATTTATGTCATACATGTCTTGATTGAGAGAGAAGATCCAATAATAGGTAAGATTTTTATCCTCAGAAAACCGATCACCAACAACAACAATCAAAACACATTTTACTTACCTTTCAACCTCAACTATACTTGTGCCTGAATATAAGAAACAAATCCAGTTATTCTGCTAGCTTGTTGTTATTGAATATATATCAACAATATCACACAGATTCTTATAGCATATAGCACCATGTGCATATTACATAAACAGAAAACTTGTAATCTAAGTAATAAAAAAACGATGTGAATGCTCTTTTCCTCTTGAACATATCAATTTGCAACAGAGCAGAAGCTTGCTGACAAATAGCTTTAAGCAAATGGATTTTTCGGCTTCTGCAGAGAAAGAGAGAAACGAAGCAGTGGTTATTGGTCGGGTAGAAGTTGATAACAAATACGATAAAAAGGGTAAAGAGATGATTTAAGGATTAAAATTTTATCTATTATTGGATCTTTTCTTTCAATCAAGACACGGTAAAAAATGTGATGGGAGATGATGGGTATAGAAATTAGAGCTAATGAGTTTTAAAATTAGGGCTAATGGGTCTCCACATTGGTTGGGTCAGATTTTACTAAATGTATCAGATATAATACTAAATAGAAAGTAATTTTTTAATTATAATAAATATATATATACATGGAGCCATGCAGGTGCCACGTAGACTAATAAAAATGGTGACATGACACTTAATTGTACACGAGTAAATATGTGCCCAAAGTTGGATGGTAAAAGCAAATATATCAAAAATATATGACAAAAAATAAATATGATCCTTTTCTAAGTCTACAAGAGCAAAATCACCCTTTTCTAAGAGTATAAGGACAAATATGACCATTTTCCGTTTTTAAAAAAATAAAAAATATTGATTATTTCTTTTGAAATAAATACAGCTTTTAAAAATAATTAAATAGATGTCAAGAATAAAGATAAATATTCTGATTACGATAAGACTAAGAATCTAAAAAAACATAAATATTAGCCACATATACAATCAGTTAATTATTATTAAAATAAAAAGAATAGAAAACAGTTATTTCTAATTTTAAAGAAAGAATACGTTTATTAAATTGAAAATAACTAACTAATACAAATTTAAATAATTTAAATAATTAAAAATTTGTGGTGCTAACATGTGGCACTTTATTCATCTTCTTTATATATATATATATATAATTCGGAGAAACATAAGCCTGTTGCAGTGGCATACCAAAATGGATTTATCTGTTTTCTCAAATTTTTGAATTTTTTCTTTGCATTTTTAATTAAAAAAAGCTTAAACTTTAAATCTATATTAAATGTGAAAGAGAAATTTTAGTACCGTTTCATAACTGTCATTTAAAAACATCATGCTGAAACGTTTTAATTAAAGGTCAAATTCTAATTAAATCTCCTACCTCTTAATTACACATTTATTACTCTTCCAAATCCATAAAAAACTTCCTTCTTTTCTAAAATGTTACATTTTATTTTATGTTTTTCATTATTTCCCTCATATTCCTTCTTTTAAGTTTCGTTTTACTTACTCATTAAACATATATTTTTCCTCCTATAGTGTTCTCTCTGTCCATAATTATTTGTCCACTTTTAAATTGACATACCTATTAAGAAATTAATAATTGACATAGTGAGTTTATCATTTTACCCCTATTAATTATGAAGTGGATAAATTAAAAACTTAATATTTTCAAGAAGTTCTACCTTTTTAAAAGTAATTAATTGAAGGTATAATAGGTAAAATAAAATTGTCATTTCTTGATTTGTCAAAATGGACAAGTAATTAGGGACAACTAAAAAGGAAAATGTTGACAAGTAATTAGGGAAAGAGGGAGTACCCTTTATGTGACTCTTTTATAATTCTTTATCCATCATTTGCACATACTTTTATGTAATTATTTGTATAGATTTCACAAATATTTGCTAACATATATTCTGTCTCTTTTCAGGTTCTATAAGCAGAGATTTATAATTTGAAGTTTGGGCACTACAAAAAAAAAAGATAACACTTAAAACAAGGTGAGATGAAAATGTTTTATACTCCCTCCGTCCACTATTGTTTGTCAGGTATACTAAAGATAAATGTCCAAAATTAATTGTCAATTAAAACAATCAAGAAACAATTAGTCACTTTTTTCCAATTCCGTCCTTAATAATTACATAACTACTGGTTTCAAAAAGTATTGGTCATTTTAAAGTTACAAGACTACTTTAATGTGAAAAAAGTTGCTTATACAGTTTTAAAAAAGTACAAACCATTTTAATAATGATTAATAGTATGGTTATATTAGTCAAATTGCACCTTATATTAAATTTTTCTTAAAAGTTGTGCATGATCTTATCCTGACAAATAATAGTGGACGGAGGGAGTATATAAATTATATAGATTTATATATTTAATTATATGAGAAATATATTTTAAAAATGTATTCAAATTTTATTACAAAAGCAAATTAAAAAAGAAGAAGTTTGCCTTAGTATGGAGATTGGAGAAAGCAACAAGTTACGGGGAGAACAAAAGAGCAACAAAAAGAAAAGAACTTTCGTAATCTTTTTCTTCCTTTTTTTCCGTCTAATTTATAACAAATGTGACGGAGGAACTAAAGAGAGAAATAAACGGAAAAAAAAAATAGTTACTTTATTTCTCTTTTTTTTTTTTGCATAATCTGTAAAAATGTTTTAATTTGTATCATCATCTCTTTATTGTTTTTGAAAAATTATCTTCCTTTTTTTATATTGAGAAAAGTGGACGAAAATATAAAAGAAGGTGAAACAAATATGTTTCAGATGTAATTAAATTGCATAGATTATGTGTTTAATTATATGAGATATAGGATGTAAACTACATAATATATTTGTGTATGGATTTCTTCAGAATAATTATACAACCAAATCGGAAGAAGAAACGGAAGAGTTTAACATAGTGACAAATTAGGAGGAGAAGAAAAAAAAGAAAAGAAATTACATATATCTTTCTTTATTTCTTAATTGTCAAAAAAAAAATAAAAAAAATCTTACACTTTGTTTGGATAATTGTTATCCATTGTATTGTATTGTATCGTTACCATACCTACAATGTTTGTTTTGATTGTTACTTAAAATGTATTATATTGTATTGTTAAATTTCGTTGTTACGTAACAATGAAAACATCCATTTTATGGAACAACCGATTTGGTGTGTTCCCATTGTTACTTAATTTCTTTTTCTAATTATATCCTTACGTAATATTTCATAATACTTTTTTACCCTTTACCCTATATTATTTAATTATAGTCAAACCTCCTACCCTAGAATAATTAAGGATATTTTAGTAAATTAATAAATTACAATATCAGTACGATACAGTCAAACTAAACAATAAAAATGTTATTAAACAACAACAAACAATACAGTTTAGCCAAACATTGTATCTATCATACAGTACAATATAATAGAGTACAATACAATACATTATGAAACAATGAGTAACAATGATCCAAACAGAGTGTTAGTCTTAATAAAAAAGAATTAGAGGTGGAGAATAGATGATAAAAGAAAAAAGAGAGAAATTAGAGGGGGCAAAAAAGGAGTTAATTAATTCTTTCTTTCTTTTTAGCTTCTGTCAAAACTATTTAATTTGTGTCTTTTCTTTTTCATTTTTTAAATTTCCTCCTTTTCCTTAATTCATTTTTGTTGATTCATCTTTCATCTCTAATTTTTTTAACGATATAAAGACAAGAAAAGTATAAAATAGGAGTAAAGTGTAGATTATCTACTTTAATTTATAATCATGGAAAAATAGATTATATTAAAATTTAAATATTAAAAATTTCTATATGTGATACTTCAAAATTAAAAATCTTAAATTAAGCAAGTTGTTTTAAGGAGTTGTAAACATATAAGAAAATTTTGTTGGATAAAATTGATGATGCTATTTCATCGAAAAATTATAATAACGCATAAAAGATATAAAAAGTTACTTTAATTAAAAAAATTGAAAGGGAATTTTTTTTTGTAGTTCTTCATCTCTCCGACCATATTGACAATGCAATTTTGTTAAGAATGTACTGGATCAAAGTTCAATCATTTATATAATTTTTTTCTTTATTAGTATTATTTGTTGTTTTTATCCCAAAAAAAAATGTTTGTTACTCATAGTTGTAGCCACAATATCAATTTTCCCCCTCAATTTAATATTTCTTGAAACTGATTAAGAATTTTAAAAATATATATTATTATTTTTTAACCGCGCGCAACACGGACATATTCACATATATATAAGATATTTTTTTCTCCTCTTTTTACATAATTATCTTTTTTTGTGTTACCAAATATTTGTACTTTTGGGTGTACCAAAATACTTTTAATATTTTTTTTTTAATTAAGCACAAATTATTTTTAAGACTAAAAGTATCTTTTCAAAGAAACTAACTCAATATGCAAATTTTAGTTTTAAAAATGAAAAACGATTCTCAACTCTAAATATTAACTAATTCTATATTTGCTTCTTAATTTAACGTAATCAAAATAATTAGCATTGTTTAATGTAGATATCAAGTTGAAATAATTTCTTACCATCAAATAAATAGTATGATTTAATATAAATATTATCATTTGATAATTTTTTCCTCGTTTTGTTAGCCTATTATCTTCTTCTTTTCTGTTATCAAGTACTTATATTAGGAATTGTTAGAATTTTAAATCACATATGTTTCAATTGAAGCTAATCTATCTTCTTTTTATTTTTATTTATTAATTTAATTTGATTATTCAAAAACAATGAATACAAATTTTTAAAAAGCTTCTCTCCCCTCCACCCCCCCTCTCTCTCACACACACGACATAACATAATTGTTTTTTATTTGAACAGTGCTTCAGAAATGATGAATGATGAAATAAAAGAACTCTTGTGCATTCAAGCTTATTTTTATTTCTTGGACGGATAAAATATATAAAATTCCTTTATATAATTCGGCTCTTCATCTCTTGTTCATTTCTCAAATATTTATTTTATATTTGAGAGATATTTATATGCAATATATCTATACAAACTTGAGATTCCTTAGTTAGATCTGTGACAAAAGGTAAATGCAATATTAGTTATAAATAACTATTAAAATAAATAACAATAAGTAAATTTGTGAAAAATGGGTTATATTTTGATTTGGTAAAACTCCTTCAAATATTTTGATTTTATATCGTACTTGTTCATTTCTCAAATATTTATTTCTCATTTGTGAGATATTTGTATACATCATATCTATAAAACTGCAGATTCATTATTTACATATGAAACAAAAATTAAATATAAATTAATTGTAAATAATAATAATAATAATAATAATAATAATAATAATAATAATAATAATAATAATAATAAAGTTTAAGCTAGAAATAGTTGAACCAAATCAATACCAATTACATCATATTCATCACGAAAAATTAAACATCAAGATTTTTCAAAGTTCTTAAAATGCTTGGTAGAACCTTGCTAAAAGCTTTAGCTTTATTTCAAAACATTGATTTTATGAAAAGATGTCTAAAATAATTTATTAATAACGATTTTTTTCTACCGTTAAAACTAAAATAATGTATATTTGAAAAGATAGGATTTCAATATCATATTTTAAGCTTATAAAATGCAATTAAGAATTGCGTAGATTATGTTGCACAAAAGATCTCAAGAATGCACGCACCTTGATAACGTAAATTTTCAATAGGCAAAATGATTGTCTGAAACTAAAGGAAGATGAAACGATATCTAAAAGTGTGTTTTTTTAAAAGAGATTATGCCGTTTAAATAGTGGAGGCAAAGGAGACGTGGGTGATTTTAGTGCATGACGTGGAGTTGTGGAGGTTGAATTGGGATAGTTTTGTTACCTTTTTATCTATTTCTTTTAGAATCTATTTTTCTTTTAAAGATAAATAAAAAATAAATAACAAAAATAAGAAAATAAATAAAAATAGGACCAAATATGACGTATTACTTTATTTAATACTTTATCTGTTTTACAAAATGATGTGTAACGACTTGTTTCCGTCGTTATGGAAAAGTCAATGGGGAAAGAATTTGGGCCAGAAAACTTTTGAGTAGTGACTTGAAATATTGTAGCCTAGTCCAGATTTGGACGAAATTTGAGTCAGGCGAAGTCTAGGGAAATATGATAATGAATGACAGATTCAATAATCAATTTGGGTTCATGAATAGATAACTAAGACGTTAAGGAACCCGTACGACTTTACAGAATCAAATTCGGGCGAGTAGAACTCCCGAAACTGATCTTAGCGTGAGCACGTAGTTTTTGAACGTCCTGATTTAATAAGGTGTGTTGTGAAATGGGGGTTTGGAACTCAAATTCCGACTCATTGTTTCCGTGTAAGCCGTTGTGGCGGGATGGGGTCCGTCGTAGCAGCTCAATCGCGAATTAAGTCAAGGGAAAACCCCAAAAACGTTATTTTTCTGCAAGTTTTGTTCTTGAGAGTTAAGAGACGACCCCAGGCGACTTCTTGACAGTTTTCCACGACTTTTGGTGCTAAAGGTAAGGATTTTACTCCCCTAATCCATTTTTCGATCCGTGGAACGTAGATTCTTGGTTAAATATTATTGGGGAAGGGTTTTGGACTGAATTTGATGGTGGGAAAAATCCCTAGCTACACCTTAGGATCATGGGTTTGGTCTTGGGTTATTGGGTTTGTTATAATTCAGATAATTAGACCTTTGATTGTTGATCCTTGCATATATTAATTGTTTGTAGACCCAGAACAAGTGGAAAAAATTCGAAAAGGGGAGATTCAAGTGCCTTAGGGGATTCAAGCTTGTTTTTGAGGTAGGTGATGGTTTGATTTCTTGTTTGCATGATATATGTTGGTGATTACTTCATTGTAATGCATGTATGTATGAGAATGAAACATTGTTGATCAAACCTAATGAAATGAGTGCGAACAAATAAATTTATGTCATGATTCAACACTTAATTGTATAATTATGAGAATGTACATATGGGTGTGATTGTGATTGTGGTTGTGCAGAATGGATCGGGTGTCACGTTCCGACACACTAACTTGGATTGGGTGCCACGTTCCGGCGCATATATGGGATCGGGTGTCACGTCCGGCACACTAATTGGGATAGGGTACCACGTTCCGGTACACTAACAGTTTGGGTATGGGTTCCATGAGAGGACCATTGAATTGTCATATTTACTTGTTATTGAGAATGTGAATTTGTACATTGCTCTTGAAATGATAATTGTGTATACATTCTGTGCATGTCATGTTTACCTTGTTGTGATTCTGGTATATGTTGTGCTTACTGGGATAGCCGCGTGATCTTATCAGTACACTGTGGATGTGTACTGATACTGCACTTGATCGTTCTTTGTTAAGTACATGACATTTTCAAGCGGCTATTGATAGACCTCAGCTAGGAGATCAGTGATCGAGGCTGATATACCATGAGTTTACGGTATTTTTGATACGTTTCACTTAGAGTTTGTGTGTGTCTTGGGCCATTTTGTTATTAGAAATAATGTTTTGTGTGTAATTCTTGTAGGAAATAAGCTTGGATGCGGTTGATGGAGATGAGAGCTGAAAAAGTGCAGAGGTAGCCACCAACGGAGCCAACCACGGACCGTAGGTCCAATTACGGGCCGTGGATGGGAAGTCGTAGGTCCTGGTCTTGAAGTTGAGTTTCAGTACTCAAATCACAAACTGACAGGACGGACCGTAGTCCAATCCACAAACCGTAGGTGGGCAAGCGTAGGTGGAAGATCAGGGAAGTTTGACCAAGTGTGGAACCACAGAGGCATCGACGGACCATAAATCGACCCACGGGCCGTCCTGTACATCCGTCGATTGAAGATCAGAGAATTGAAGTTCCAGTACATGATTTATTTTCCAAGTGTTGGACCACAGAGGGTGACCTACGGACCGTGGGTCGGTCCGTAGGTCGTGCCGTCGACAGAAGCCGCGTTTGAGCAGTTTTATTTCCTTATTTTGTTTCTTGTTTATGTTAGGATTTGTTTTCTATAAATATGAGTTGTAATCCTCGATTTTGAGAGTTAGACATTATTGTATACTTTTAGTTTTGGTCCTTTGGGAATTATTTTTGCAAACACTTAGCAATTTAATTTCCGGAAGTTGGTTTATACAATTTTCACTTTGAATTGCAATTGAAGATTTGGGTTTTCATCTATTCTCATTGTAAGTTCATGAATTCTTTTAACTTAATTATGAATTGTGAACCATCAAGCATAAGTAGCTAAATCCACAACTAGGGTTGTGGGAACCACAAGCAATTAACAAATAGTATGAATAATAATTAAGTAATTTTTGAATAGTGTTTATGCATGTATTGTTAATCCTTTCGTTTAGAAGTCTTTTAACGGTTGCAAACGTTAGAACTCGCCTCGTTCCTACTTGCCGGACCAAGGAGGTAATGAATGAGAAAAGGATTAAACAACAAAGATTTAGTGGATGCTATCTATAGTCTAATGTCAATTGGAGTGAGGGTGGAAACTAAGCCATACATTGATATGATGACTAATTTGGGATAAAGGTAAGGGTTAGTAAAGCATACACCTATAGCCGGACTAAGGTGCATGGTGAAATCCCCTATTTGGAGGACCAATCACTTAGGGATACCCAACTTACCAACTTTGCATGTTAACACTAGGAAAAGATTACTATTATTAGGATTACTGTATTAAGAGCTTGTGGGGAACATATATGCCCTAGTTTCTATCTTATATTGATTTCTCAAACTGTTAATCTTGCTTACTTGTTACTTATTGATTCAAATCAACAATCTGTTACTTTAGTTATAAAAACCCCACTGTTTACATTTCTCGGAAATAGTTTGACTAAAAAGAGATAATCGTGAGTTAAGTTTAAGTCTAAACTATATTCCTCGTGGGATCGACCCCAACCTACAAGTTGGGTTCTTTATTTGACAACGATCGCTTATGCTTCTTTAATAGAAGTGTAATTTGAGCATATCAAATTTTGGCGCCGCTGCCAGGGAATTTGGCTTTTAGATTAAGTTTAACTACATTATTGAACTTTAGTCACGTATTTCCTGATTTTACTTTTTTTCTTTTGTTTTTATTTTCTACAGGTTTCTACTCTAGTGTATGCCAAGTACACGGAGTTGAGGCAAACCTTTCACCCCCTACGAATCCAGAATTGAGTAAGACTTTGAGGAGAATGAATAATCAAGGGGTACACAATAATCTAATCAGAGAGGGTCATGAGGATAAAGATGAATTGCAGCCTCCTGGAGTTGTTAATGTGCCCGCTCAGGTTCATGGTGGTAATCTAATCGGAGATGTAGAGAGGGTGTAGAATCCACCAGCACTGAGGTTGCATGATAACTACAGGGTTGACTACAATACAGTTGAATCAGAAGGGCCTATTGTTCTTCCTCATCTACCTCCAGGGCATATATTTGTGGTAACCAGCAGCCTTATGCAAATGCTTACAACAAGAGGGTTGTTTTCTGGTCTAGCTTCGGAAGATTTACATGGTCACATGGCTAAATTGAGAAGTGTCTGTAAGAGTTGTGTGGGACGATCAGAATTGGATATGAATGTCATAGGTTTGAGAGTCTTCCCTCTGTCATTGACTGGTGATGCTGCAATGTGGTTTTTTGAGCTTCCATACAATTTGATTCATACATCGGACCAATTGCATAAGGTGTTCATGGCAAAATATTTTCTGGTGTCTAAGAAGTTAAATCACAAGGATAAACTGAATAATTTCGTAGCACTACCTGGAGAGTCCGTAAGCAGTTCATGGGATAAGTTCACTGCATTCATAAGAAGTGTTCTGAATCACCGCATAGATGATGAGTCACTAAAGGAGTACTTCTACAGAGGACATGATGACAATGGAAAGGCTGTGCTAGATACTATTGCTGGAGGATCATATGGTGAGTGCACTTTTGAGGAGATCGCTGAAAAACTAGAGAAGATTTCCCGAAATAATAAGGCATGAAGCACTAGAAAGGTTAATACTGGTAGAAGCACATTTGCAGTCCAAATTGCACCTAGTCAATCCAATGATGATATTTGTGAAGAGATGGCTCAAATGAGGAAAAAACTGGCTTGGTATTAAAACATATGAGTGACGGTGCAGAAAAAGTGAATGCGGTAAACTACTTAACTAGAACTCCACCACCACCAGTTGAGGAATGTTACTATGAGGAGGATGCATATTTGGTTAATGATCAGACGGGGGGTTTCCGAACCAATGCCCAAGATTCCAACTCAGATAATTGGCGCCAAGGTCAAGGAAACCAAGGTCGGAACTATGGCAACTACAACCATGAGGGAAACTATGTACAAAATGGGAACTACAATCGTGATAACAACTACAATCGTAACAACTATGGCAACAAGAATGAGAGAGTTGGGCCCTATGTTCCACCTGGTAATAGAGAATTTGGTAATATAGAGGGTGGTAGTAGTATGTCACGCATTGAGGATATGATGCAAAAGATGATGAAGAGGTTTGATGCAACTAATGAGAATGTGAAAGAGATGTGAAATGACTTGTCTGGAATCGGTCAAAAAGTTGACGCCCATGTAGTATCCATTAAGCAACTTGAGCAGAAGTTTAGTTAGTTGTCCTCCAATGTGAACCCATGTCAGCCTGACACACTTCCTAGCAACACCATTCGGAATCCGAAAATGATGGGCATTGTATGGCAATCACTACTCGCGGAGGTAAGCATACTATTGATCCCCCCCATGTCGTCTGAGGTTGAAAGAGTGGTAGAAAATGATGCAGAGGAGATTGAGGTTACTGGAGAGTTGAAATATGCTACAGAGAAGGAAACGGAGGTGACCCAAAAAGTTGTTCCCATGCCTAGACCTCCACCTCTATTCCCACAGAGATTGGTAAAAAAGACCGAAGAAAGAAAATACCATAAGTTCATAACTATGTTGAAACATCTTTCCATTAATGTTCCGTTGATAGAATCTTTAGAGCAAATGTATGGGTATGCAAAATTAATGAAGGACTTGGTGACCAAAAAGAGGGTTGTCAGTTTTGAGGATGAAGAAAGGTTACAACATTGTAGTGTTACTACTAGGTCACCTGTGTAGAAGAAAGTGGATCTTGGAGCCTTCACTATTCCTTGTACCATTGGTATGTTGCACTTTGCGAAGGCTTTGTGTGATTTGGGTGCCAACATTAATCTGATGCCATTGTCGATTTATAAGAAGTTGGGTTTAGGAGCTCCAAAACCGACTGCGATGCATTTACTTATGGCTGATACAACTGTGAAGAGGCCCATTGGAGTGTTGCAAGATGTCCTTGTGAAAGTAGAGTCATTCATCTTTTCGACGGACTTTGTGATCTTAGATTGTGAGGTCGATTTTGATGTTCCCATCATCTTAGGTAGACCATTTCTTGCTACTGGGCGTGCGTTGGTTGATATGGAGAGAGGGCAGATGAAGTTTCGATTAAACAATGAGGAGGTAACTTTTAACATTTGTAGGTCTATGAAACATGAAAGTGATCTTAAATCGGCATCCGTGGTGAATCACATTGTGGGGAAAGAATCTAAGGTGTCCATTGAGGAAAGGTTAGGTGTTGATGCGCTAGCAGCGGTGATGATAAATTTTGACAGTGATGGTATTGATGAGTATGATGAGCTAGTTGCCACACTTGATAGGCTCGAGTTCTGTTCCAAACCAAAAAGATTGGAGCTAGATATAAAGAATTGAGACTCCCCGCCTACAAAACCGTCTATAGATAAGCCTCCAAAACTAGAACTCAAGGCTCTACCATCCCACTTGAGGTATGTATTTTTAGGAAAGGTAGCACATTGCCTGTGATCATTGTTGCTGACTTGAATGAAGGGCAAATAGAGGCCTTGGTATCGATACTGAAACGGTTTAAGAGGGCTATTGGATGGACTATTGCGGACATTATTGGGATTCCTCCTGGCATTTGTTCTCACAAAATTCAACTCATGCCAGACAACAATCCAAGTATTGAGCACCAAAGGAGACTTAATCCCCCTATGCAAGAGGTTGTGAAAAAGGAGATCATTAAATGGTTGGATGTTGGAGTCATATATTCCACTCCTGATAGTAGTTGGGTGTGCCCTATTCAGTGTATGCCAAAGAAAGGAGGGATCACTGTGGTTCCTAATGCTAAAAATGAACTTGTTCCGATGAGGCCGGTGACTTGTTGGAGAGTATGTATGGACTACCGCAAGCTAAATGCATGACAGAAAAAGACCACTTCCCAATTTCGTTCATGGATCAGATGCTAGATCGTCTCGCTGGTAAGGGTTGGCATTGTTTTCTAGATGGGTATTTGGGGTATAATCAAATCTCCATAGCACCGGAAGATCAAGAGAAAACCACATTCACTTGACCTTATGGGACTTTCACCTTTAAAAGGATGCCATTTGGGTTTGTAATGCTCCAACAACCTTTCAACAATGTATGATGTCGATATTTTCAAATATGGTGGAGGACACGATTGAGGTATTTATGGATGATTTCTCGGTGGTTGGTGACTCATTTGATGCATTTGGCCAAAGTACTAAAATGATGTGAAGAGTGCAATCTTGTGTTTGATTGGGAAAAGTGCCATTTCATGGTAAAAAATGGTATAGTTCTGGGTCATCAGATTTCGTAGAAAGGTATTGAGGTTGATAGAGCCAAAGTTGAGGTAATAGAAAAGCTTCCACCACCCATCTCTGTCAAAGGTGTTCAGAGTTTTCTTGGGCATGCAGGTTTCTACCGGAGGTTCATAAAAAATTTCTCAAAATTTGCACACCCATTGTGCAAGCTACTCGAAAAAGAGTGTAAGTTTGATTTTGATGATGCTTGTCTGAGAGTATTTGGAGAGCTGAAAGCAAAGTTAGTCTCCGCACCTATCATTATTTCACCGGATTGGGGGCAACCATTTGAAGTGATGTGTGATGCGAGTGGGGTGACGCTTGGTGTGGTATTGGGACAGAGGCGAGAGAAGATTCTTCATCCAATTTACTATGCCAGCAAAGCTCTGAAAGTGGCTCAAAAGAACTATATTGTGACTGAATAGGAACTCCTTGCTGTGGTTTTCGCATTCGAGATATGTTGTTCCTACTTGCTCGGTACTAAGGTCATAGTGCATACTGACCATTTTGCATTGAGGTTCTGATGGCTAAAAAGGATGCAAAACTGAGGTTGATTAGATGGGTATTGTTGTTGCAAGAGTTTGATTTTGAGGTTAAGGATAGAAAGGGAACAGAAAATCAGGTTGCCGACCATTTGTCCAGATTGGAGGAGGAAGCTATGCTTAAGTTAGGAGATGGGGCTGAGATTAATAATGCATTCCCGGATGAACAGGTATTGGCTGCTTCTTATGAACTTATCCCTGGGTTCGCAGATTTTGCTAAATACTTGGCAAGCGATTTGGTTCCATCGGATTTTTCATTTCACCAAAGGAAAAAGTTTATGTTTGATGTGAATAAGTTCTTTTGGGATGAGCCTTACTTGTTTTGTGTTTTTGCTGATGGGATTATTCGTCGTTGTGTGCCCGAGGTTGAGATGATGAGTATACTAGAGGAGTGTCATTCATCGCCTGTTGGTGGGCACAATAGTGGTATTTGGACTGCTCATAAGATCTTGCAGTGTGGGTATTACTGGCCTACCATCCACCAAGATGCTCATGATTTCGCCAAGTCTTGTGATCGTTGCCAACGAGAAGGAGAAATTTCAAAGAAGCAAAAACTCCCTATGAACTTGATATTGGTGATTGAGCTTTTCGATGTTTGGGGTCTTGACTTCATGGGTCCGTTTGTGAGTTCGCATGGGATGAAGTATATTCTTGTTGCGGTGGACTATGTATCAAAATGGGTGGAGGCTATTGCGCTTTCAAACAATGAGGGAAAGAGTGTCACCGCATTCCTAAAAAAGAATATCTTCTCCATATTTGGTACACCTAGGGAAATTATCAGCGAGGGATATTCTCACTTTTGTAACAAGTTGTTCAAGGCGTTGCTGGAGAAATATGGGGTTCGTCACAATGTAGCCACTCCTTATCATCCGCAGTCTAGTGGGCAAGTTGAAGTGTCAAATAGAGAGATAAAGCAAATCCTTGCAAGGAGTGTGAACGCCAACGGAATTGATTGGTCAAGAAGGCTTGGTGATGCTCTATGGGCCTATCGCACCGCATTCAAGATTCCCATAGGTATACCCCCTACCAACTTGTATATGGGAAGTCATGTCATTTGCCTGTAGAGCTAGAGCATAAAGCAATGTGGGCGCTAAAAAAGTTGAATTTGGATTGGAGCGCCGCATCGAGTCAAATACTGAATGATATGAATGAGCTTGATGAGTTTCGCCTAAAAGCATATGAAAGTTCAGCCTTGTAAAGGAGAAGATGAAAAAGTATCATGATCAGAAGATTGAAAAATGTGAATTTGTTGTAGGTGATCTGGTGCTCCTATTAAATTCAAAGGTTGCGCTTGTTTCCTGGCAAGCTTAAGTCCAAGTGGACTGGGCCATTCAGATTAACTCAAGTATTTCCACATGGAGCGATTGAGCTCGAGAACAAGGAAGGAACGAGGTTCAAGGTGAACGGACAGAGGATAAAAGTCTACTTGGGAAAATCTGAGAGTGTGCATGAAGTGATAGAAGCTTATTATCTTGATGAAGTCTGAGTAATCAAGGTGTCTACGTCATGCCGCGACGTTAAATCAAGTGCTGCTTGGGATGCAACCCAAGATGTACAATCTAGCCAACTATAGGAGTTTCTTTTTCGATATAAAAGTTTTTTTTTGTAGCTCTTTAGATAGGTGTTTATTTTTCTGTTTAGTGTTGGCTAGATATAGAATAGGGTCCGTGTCTAAAAAATGTGTTCAGAAAATGCAAAAAGAAAGTCCTAATGGTTTCTACGTGTGCAGGGACGAAAATGCTATATCTGCAAAAAAAAGTTGTGCAGAGTCTACGGGTCCCATCGACGGTCCATTGGTCAATCCACGGACCGTGGATGGCGTCCGTAGATCCCATGTAAGTTTCTAATTTTTTCTAAGTGTCGGCCTGACCAACGAAACCCATCGACGGATCATAGGTCGACCCACGGACCGTCAATGGGGTCTCGTGGGTCCAAGTTAGGGTTTCTGCCTGACCCAACCCGAACCCCAAATCAATAAAATCCTTCATTTTTAAAACATTCCCCACTTTCATCTTTTCCCCCCAACCGTTTGTAACCTTCCAATTACCCCATTTTCATCCATAAATATACCCCCAATAAAACCCAAACTGATTCCATTCAAATTCCCAATCCCATATCTTCCATCTTCTCTCCTAAATCACTCCATCCCCACCAAATCAGTCGAGGTCCGGGTTAGGCGTCAAGTTCGGTCTTAGGAGCATTGGTCTAAGGAGTTCATACTCGTTTCACACACTCACCAACTTTGATTGCTTGTAAGGTAAATTATTTCACCATAAAGTTTGAATTCCTTGTTCATTGTTTAAATTATGAGGTCACAAAGTTGCACTTGACCTTGGGTTGTTAAATTACTTGTTAAAATGTTGAGTTTAGTTTAGAAACAACAATGGAATGACGGTACGTGAGTGTGTAATAATCTAAATCAAATAAATAGGTTGATAGGTCTAATTGGAAGTTTTGATTTAGGATTGTTCAATGTGTTTTTGTATGAATGTGAAAGAAATTGCATGATCACAACCCTAAGGATGATGAACTAGCGATAAAATATGTTGAAATGCATGATTAGACTTAGTTTGATTGAATAGTTGTTGAAATAGTGGGTTGAATAAAGTTGAAGTGTATTGTCTGGCACAACACTGATCCACGACATCCACCCACGGACCGTAGGTAGAAGTCCGTTGATCAGTGGCACACACAAATTTGGTTAAGTCACGAACCACTGTGTGGACTACGGTCTGTCGTTCCATCAATAGACTGTTCTGCACTTTCGTGGTTCAAACATCAAAGACCCAAAAATGGGTACTCTGACCTACGGAGGGGACCCACAAGCCGTTGTTCCATTAATGAATCGTAGGTGCTCACCGTAGGTCACAAGTTCAGCTACTGCCTGAATTTTTTTTGAGTTTTTTTCTGGGTCCGAATCTTGTTCTAAAATTATTTCATGGGTCCTTTAGTGTTCTTTGGGTACTAACTAAGATTCTACAAGTAACATGGCTCCGAAACAAGCTCCGACCTATGCTAGAGGGGGAAAGTCTCACCCCTTCCCTCCGGCTGATTGATGAAGATAGCGATCATGAATACATCCCGGAGACCACCAGAGGCTCCCCTACTGCCCCATAGACCACGAGGAACAGGGCTAGGTAGATACTTACATCCAGCAATGAGATCGAGGTCACTGCCCCCCAATCTGAGGAGTGGGCTTTATCTGTAGTAGTGTCGCAATCCGACTCTGAGTCGCATTCCGACTCCAGTTCCAGCAGCTCTTTCGCATATTCCTCTAATTCCCTCATACCACCCAGAGTTGAACCGGTCCCTAATGCGGCTGAAACAAACAGGTGGTGCGTTACGGGCCAGTACCAATTATATGAAAATTGCACCATGCTCAATTAACACTGGAAGATGGTTAGGACCATTACTGAGGAGCGTAGGGTTCTCACAGGCAGCTTCCATACCGTGCCCATTATTGAGGAGCTATTCCGGAGGCACAATTGTGAGTGGATAGCATGGAGCCTAGGGAATTACATAGAGGAGATGACTCATGAGTTTTATGATTCATGTGCTGCCACAGTCTGCAATGCCATATCCAAGAGGGCTAAGCCATTGGTCCAGCCTCCACTTCAGTCCACATTGGTGTGCAATATCCCGATTGACATCTTAGAGGCCACCATTCGCCGGTTCATTTATGGCCCAGCCCACACTCTGCCTATTAATACAGCAGAGTATGACTACAAGATGGGCATTATGCAGAGCGGGGCATTCTAGAGAGATGCTGAGCAGAGAGAGGCATTACTGAGGTGGATGGCCCGTCACATAGCCGAGGATACAGAGGAGACAAAGTGGGTGAGGAACAAGACATTACCTATCAGAAAGGCAACTCTGAGCTTCACAGTGAAGTTTTACTGGTTTGTGGTTCGTACTAGACTGTCCCCTACTCAGGCGGACAATGTTGTCACTTGGGACCGGGCCATGATGATTGCTGCTATTATGGCAGGACTAGAGCTTGATTTCTCCCGCATCTTGATTGCCAAGATCCATGAGAGGGCTTTCAGGACCACCACTACTCTGCCCTTCCCGTGTTTGATATTCCATCTCTACATAGAGGCTTCATTGCCCATTTGGCGTTGTGTCAGATTGCTTGAGGCGACTAAGACTGTGGATATCGGCCTCATTCGAGATGATGCCAATCTTTTTGCACCACGGAGGGAGCCACAAGTTGACCTACCGCTTTTGGGTGCTGATCTTGCCATTGATGTGGAGCAGATCCAGGTTGATGACATTGTCTTTCCTTCCACTTCCACAAATGCTCAGGCTCTACCTTTGACTGCCACTAGCCAGCCCAAAGCTCATCCTGAGCCACTCCTTCTTCAGGGTCCACTGTTGTTACTATAACCAGAGTCCAGAAGTTGGAAACCTAAAAGGCCACTTTGTTGCAACACATGAAACCTTGGATGCTACGTTCTGTTAAGGAGTCCGAGGCTAGGATGGAGCAGATGATGGATAGAAAGATTGAGGCCGTTCATAAGCGCCTGGATGCATTTGAGTTGCGAGTCTTAGAGAGGCCTGCCCCTGCTATTGATATCACCACTTTCCAGTCGGAGTTGGCTAGTCTCCGTGTTGATGTTGCTTCCTTTCTAGCCCCTGTTGAGACTGTACCGGAGGCTGCCCTTGCGGCAGAGGAGGATGAGGTGGTGATGACCGCTCTATTTGGCGATACTATTCCACCACCAGAATCTTCCCGCATTGCTGGGAAGCGCCACCGCTCCGACCACACTTTCGATACTGAAGAGGCTCGACGATTGAGGAAGAAGGAGTGCCAGCAATTTGAGGAGGCTCAAAGACAGTCTATCTTTGATGGGGAGACGAGGCAGCAGCGGGCCTGAGAGGTTGATGTTGGCCTTTCTGGTTCGAGGAGCACTACTGATGGTGTTCTCATTGTTGGTGAGGGCGCTACTGATGGCATCCCTAGTGTTGATCCAGCGGGTTTCGGGAAATCGTATCCACCCGCTTCTTGATGGGTCTTCGGTGCATATGAGCCACAGGTTTGCTTCACCCTATGCTTTATTTTTATTATCTGTGTATTGAGGGCAATTGCACCATATTTTTTTGGGGGTGGGGTAAATGGATTGTGAGTGATAGGGTGAAGTCTGAGTAACCCAACTCATAATCCTCTCTTGGGATTTTCTTGCCTGTGTTCTTTTCCCCTAAGGGACTGTTTACTTTTATGTTGAATCGGCATGTTTAGAATTGTATGTGTAGAAGTAAGTAGAAGAATGAAAGCATGATGGCATAAAAAGCTTAAAATTGATACATGTCCAAAAAAAATTGAAATGTGCTAGATCTATAGGCTGAATGAGTTGAATGTGTTGGATCTTCATATGACATAATAAGGAACCGGTATGATAGCATGACTTAAGTTGAAACGTGAACTGGGTAATTCAATAATATGATCATGAAACAATGTGCCAAATGCGTGTGATAAAAGTTTGAATGTTCATGCAGTATGTGCCAATCTAGAGCTTGTCCCATTGGCCTTGCTAAGATAATCTAGGGTAGAAGTTAGGAAATGATCATAGGCCCTTGTTCAAATAAGTCCACTAAAGGCTAAAAGTCAAACAAAAGAAATAAATCCTCCCTTTGATCCAAATGTTTGAGCCTAATGAATATCACTTCTTTCAATTCACCTGATTCACCTTCCCTAAAAAGATTGTTTTTTCCCCGATCCCTCCTTGGACATGTGCACCTTAACTTAGGCCAAAAGCATAAGTTGAGGATGGCTAATAAAAAAAGTTATCTTAATCTTGGCCCTAGTCCGACATTGGATATTGTGCACCTCAACTCATGCAAAATACATAAGTTGAGGGTGACTATGAAAAAGAAAACCGACAGAAAAAAGGTATGAAAAGAGTTTGTGTAGAAGAATAAAAAAGATGTGATTGAAGTCAAAAGAAGCAAAAAGATAAATGACAAAAGTGCAGAAGAAAACAAAGAAAGGTGAAGTAAAAGAAAAAAAGAAAGAGAAAAATAAGAGCAATAAAGTCAAAAGTCATATATGTGTTGAAGAGAGTCAAGGGAAAGAGCAGAAAATAAAAAGATGTCAAAAGTTGGTTGAGAAAAGAGGTAAAAAGCCAATGTAATATCAAGGAGGGAAGAAAAGTCACTAAAAAGGTACACAAATATACCCTACCTGACCCTGAGGCTATGTTACAAGCTTAGAAAGTCCTATAGTGATCCTAGTGACTAGTTTGGAGAGTCTATGCAGTGAAAATAAGGGCAAGCCTATGGTATTGAGCACTAATTGTACTTGAAGTCACTTCTGAGCGTGAGTGTTGAATGAATCCTTAAACTTGAAATTCATATCTATTGTGTGAAAAGGGATTTCTTTTGAAATTAGGGCACTTGTTACATGGTTGGAGAGTTGGTACCTTGGTGATTGTGAAAAATGTATGTTGTGGTGTCTATTGGTCGATCTATGTCATGTTTTGATCCACATAAGTTAGCTTGTTGAGTCTAGATGAAAATATTTGCACTAATGTGATAGAATTAATTGAGCGAGCCATATGATTGCTTGAGTTTGTATGTCTACTTCTACATAAGTGTTGTTTAGAGTTTTAGTGTGTCGCTTGAGGACAAACAACAAGTTTAAGTTGAGGGTGTTGATATACCGTGAGTTTACAGTATTTTTTATACGGTTCACTTAGAGTTTGTGTGTGTCTTGGGCCATTTTGTTATTAGAAATAATATTTTGTGTGTAATTCTTGTAGGAAATAAGCTTGGATGCGGTTGATGTAGATGAGAGCTGAAAAGGTGCAGAAGTAGCCAACAACGGAGCCAACCATGGACCGTAGGTCCAATTACGAGCCGTGGATGGGCAGTCGTAGGTCCTAGTCTGGAAGTTAAGTTTCAGTACTCAAACCACAGACTGACAGGACGGATCGTAGTCCAATCCACTGACCATAGGTGGGCAAGCGTAGGTGGAATATCAGGGAAGTCTGACCAAGTATGGAACCACGGAGGCATCGACGGACCGTAGGTCGACCCATGGTCCGTAGGTCACGTTGTCGACAGAAGCCACGTCTGAGTAGTTTTATTTCCTTATTTTGTTTCCTATTTAAGTTAGGATTTGTTTTCTATAAATAGGAGTTCTAATCCTAGTTTTTTGGAGTTAGACATTATTGTATACTTTTAGTTTTGGTCTTTTGGAATTATTTTTGCAAAGACTTCACAATTTAATTTCCGGAAGTTGGTTTATAAAATTTTCACTTTGAATTTCAATTGAAGATTTGGGTTTTCATCTATTCTCATTGTAAGTTCATAAATTCTTTTAACCTAATTATGAATTGTGAACCATTAAGTATGAGTAGCTAAATCCACAACTAGGATTGTGGGAACCATGGGCAATTAACAAATTATGAATAATAATTAAGTAATTTTTGAATAGTGTTTATGCATGTATTGTTAATCCTTTCGTTTAGAAGTCTTTTTAACGGATTCAAATGTTAGAACTCGCCTCGTTCCTACTTACCGGACCAAGGAGGTAATGAATGAGAAAAGGATTGAACAACAGAATTTAATGGATGCTATCTAATAGTCTAATTTCAATTGGAGTGAGGGCGAAAACTAAGCCATACATTGATATGATGACTAATATGGGGTAAAGGTAAGGGTTAGTAAAGCATATACCCGTAGCCGAACCAAGGTGCATGGTGAAATTCCCTATTTGGAGGACCAATCACTTAGGGATACCCAACTTACTAACTTTGCATGTTAAACACTAGGAAAAGATTACTATTATTAGGACTACTGCATTAAGAGCTTGTGGGGAACACATATGCCCTAGTTTCCATCTTATATTGATTACTCAAACTGTTAATCTTTATTACTTGTTACTTATTGATTCAAATCAACAATCTGTTACTTTAGTTATAAAAACCCCCAAGTTTACTTTTCTCGGAAATAGTTTGACTAAAAAGAGATAATCTTGAGTTAAGTTTAAGTCTGAACCATATTCTTCGTGGGATCGACCCCAACCTACAAGTTGGGTTCTTTATTTGACAACGATCGCTTATTCTTCTTTAATAGAGGTGTAATTTGAGCGTATCAAAGACCAAATTCAAGGGTGAACCCATTCTTCCAGGCTGCCATGAGTTCTTATTCTATTTAGTCAATACTCTCGGACTTAGACTATTTCTTTAGATGTTTGTTATGTTTAGCTTTTGGGGTTGTACCCCTATTCCTTAGACTTGTGGATTGTTAGAGTTTTGGTACATTGACTTTCAGGTTTTAGGGGTATTTTCCGCAATGTTTTGATAGTCGTTTTGTTAAACTTTAGGAGTTTATGGGAACTCCAGTTTATTTTTGCATTTAAACCTGCTTCTGTATCTTTAAATGCCTTAGTTTTCGTAAAAAATTGTTAGATGGGTTGTAGTTAATTGTTCTCCTACCGGAGGATTAGTGTGGGTGTCAATCACGACGGTTTAGGTGGTGACAAAGTTGGTATCAGAACCTTAGGTTCGTTGATCTCATTGTACCAAAATGAGTCTAGTAGAGTCTTGCAGAACGGTACGGAGACGTCTGTACTTTTCTTCGAGAGACTATAAGACTTTAGGAAAAACTCATTTCTTTCTACTCCTTTCGTGCTATGACTTGAATTCAATTGGTATCTGAATCTCTTCACTCTATTTCGCATCTGGTTAGTAATTGAGTTGTAAAAGTGGAAACAACAACACCAGCAATAGAAAATGTGTTAGTGGAAATATGTATGTTTCCCTGACTCACTGTGGGCATGTAATGACTAGTGACAAACATGAGATTTTTATTATGTTCTTAAAGTTGAAAGTCTCATTCTTCATGGGTACGGGATATGAAGATGTTTAGGACTTCCTTGTTGACTGTCATGAGTTGCTTCATAAGATGAATATAGTGGAGAGGTTTGGGTTAAGTTTGTGACATATCAATTCCAAAGAGACACCAAAATGTAGTGGTTGTCTCATGTTGAATGCCGACTAGTAAATGCACTACTCATGACTTAGAAAACATTTTATAGCTTTCTGTATGGAGAAGTATAGACCCTGAACTTTGAGGGATATGAGGAGAGATGAGTTCCTGAACATAGAGCAAATTCATCATTTTGTGAAGTGATTAAGGTCATATTTACAGATTCAAGCTTATAGGTGACAATATTCAAGAAGTTTTGTAAGGGACGGCTGGATAATGAATACCATTACTTTGGAAAATGCATTAGTATTGTTGTCATAATATGTATGAGTTGCTTAGTAAATGATGAAATTATGTTGCGACAAATTGAGGTTAGAATCTCTACTGCGATTTCCTAGATTGAGTGTATATTGATGAGTCCACAAATTGGACTCATTTAGGGCTTTATTTTGATAGGAATAGTGTCCTCAAATGCTTATTTTGTCTCAATATTTGATGAAATCTCTTAAGTTTCAGGTATTTGAAGTTTTAGTGGAAGCATGGACACTTAGGCGCAAAAAGGAACAAAAAGGTTGAAAAGAACGAAGAAGCTGAAGCCTGCGCATCACTAAGCACGCTTGGCGATACGCCGAAGGGACGCACTCCGCCCTTTCTTCCAGAACGCGAAGCCTTGAAGGAGCAGGATCAAAAAGGCGATGAAAGGAGCAGTCGGCGTTTCGCCGAATAATTCCGCGAAGCAGTACTGGGTCGCCTAATGACACATAGCACGATGATGCTGAAGGCTAGTGCAAGACGGCAATGAACTACACCAAAGGGCGAATCGCCGAGTTAATTGGCGATTCCGACTAACCTCGTCGAAAGATCCGCCAGCACTATTTTCTGAAGTTTATAAATACTAAACTTGTTATTAATTTTAAAGAGTCGAACATTTATTTTAATTTCCAGAATAGAATAGTACTTTTTGGGATATTTTCTCTCAAGTTTGGAGAGAGTTTTTGGGAGACTTGAAGAAAGAAGGATTTCATCTTCCCCAAGTTGGAAGTGGGTCTTTTCCATTCTTCTTTCTTTGCTTAAATCAAGGTTTAATTCCTTATACCCATTTGATTTTAGTATCATTTTAGGTGTATTTTGTTATTTCTTTATGTGTGGCTAAAAACCCCCATTCTTGGGGTGTGATTTAGCAAATATGTGTTAATATTGTTGTTGGGTCTTGCTTGCTGATAGGATTGATGTGTTTTTATGGTGATTTCACCTAGTGGTTGTGGTTTAATTTAATGGGTTTGTAGTTGCAAATACAAAACCACCCATGTGTTTTCGGCTTGCCCGAGAGGGAGGTCGCGAAAACAAGACCGCTAGACTGATGGCCTAAGGAGTGGGTCGACATGAGGTTCAGCCCGAGAGGGTGAGCCCTAGTCCCATATC
>JAJOOR010025255.1:0-27578 GCA_036250505.1 Solanum acaule | reverse complement strand
GACCTCGAGAGGTCAGTAAATACCGACCTCCAGAGGTCGGTATTGAATAGCGACCAAGCTTTTTCCGACCTAAGCTGGGATGTCGGTTTTAGGTCGGTATTTCAAGGAATACCGACCTCCGAAGGTCGGTATTTCTAGGTCGGTATTCACAATTTTTTTAGTAGTGCCAACACTTGAGAATCATTGTTGATACACAAGCGAACCCTTGGCCTAACTGATTATTTAGCAGAAGATTAACTCAAGAAGATTTAAGCTTTAAAACAAAATTTAAATTAACAAGTCTTAAAACTTCTCAACAATCAAACTATCTCAAAATAGTATACTTAGAACTAAGGCTGGGCACCAGACTAGGTTGTACCGGTCCGGTACCATTCCTATCCGTTTCGATCCGGTAGTCTATGGTACGGAATGGGACACTGTGAACCGGTTCTCTGGACAGAACGGAATCACAATTTCATCCCGATAATTCTGGTCCGGTTGATTCCGGTATATTTCGGTTCTATGTCGGCCTGGTCCGGTTTGGTTCCGGTTCGGTTCCAGTTAATTATTTTTTATTAATTAATTTATATTTTATAATTTATATATAGGCTGATAGGCATATTTTTTTTATAAAAAAAAAAGGTTGAAAAGCGAAAAGCCTTACCCCTGCCCCACTGCCCCAAGCGGCAGCCTTTTTTGAAAGGCTGGAAAGTTGTGCCCGCCCCCTTCACCACTGCCCCCAACTGCACTTTCAATTTTCCAAGACTCCAACGACTCCAAATTCCAATCTCCAAGACTCCAAGTCTCCAACGACAATATTCTCCAACGGTAAGAATTTTGTTTCTTAAATACCATATTCCCCTTTTATTTCTAAAAACTATATATACTCCCTCTCTTTATGTTTTTAATTCCAGATTTACAGTAACAATTAACAAATATTAATTTCTCTCAATTCTCAATGTTTCTCAAAGTTTCAAGTTCCAAATTTCAAACATATTATTTTGTAATTGTGAAGATTTGCATAAGCATTTGGTGAATTTTGGAGGAGGAATCTTCTTCAAACTTCAAGTTTTGACATCAATTTTTCAATTTTCGATTATAATCGTTTGTTATTTACACAAACATTTGGTAACTTCGTTCCACTCTCTAATCTTATATTTATTTTTTGTATTTATTATTTGTAAGTTGTTCTTATTATATTATATTTGTTCTTGTTAAATTTCATATTTTATAGTATATAATTTTATATCATGGAGTCTTCTAAAAAAAGTGGTAAAAGTAAAATAGGTGTTGAAGAAAGAGTAAAAAATATGTTTATAAAAAATAATAAAGGTTCTTGTTCTTCTAAATCTAAAGTTTCTCTTGTTAGAATAAATATAGATGAATTTACGCATGTGAATGAAACTAGTTTTTCTCGTTTCGGACCTATAGAAATTAATTTGGATACTCCTATAGTTCACCATGAGGTTTATGAAAGACATTATGGTAATTATCAAGAAAATGAAGAAATAGAAATTGATGAAGAAGTAGACTTAGATGATACACCGACTAGACCCGACCTCAATAGTACTGAAGTTCCACCTCAGGAGGAAAATCCTCCGGTTGGAACTAGTCGTCCTCTTATTGTTCCAACTAGGGGTAAGACCAAGGTAGAACGTACTAAAAAATTAAATGTGTGAAAATTTTGTTATTTGAATGATGAAAAAACTTTTAGTATATGTAATATTTGTAAAAATCATTTTAAATATACATCTGGTGGGAGTGGAGGTTCAACGGAGGGATTAAAAAAAATATTTGATTCAAAAACGTAGTAAAGAGTGGTTTGCATATTTATCTTCTCTTGGTGTTAATGAAGATTTTAGTGTTGGAGCATCGGTTAGAGGGTCAAATATGGTTCAAGGTGAATGAAATACTTCGAACCCAAGTAGTCCTCTTACCCATCGAACCTATAATAAGAATCGTGATAGTGAAAATTTTGCTAAAATGGTTGTTGTTTGTGATTTACCTTTTAGTTTTGTAGAACATCCGGGTTTTATAGCATATATTCGTGATACATATAATCCTAGTTTTACTAATTTATCAAGAGGCATGGTAAAAAGAGATATTTTTGAATTTCAAGAAAAACATTGTCAATATTTGCATGCCTATTTTGAAATAATGGATTGTAAAGTTGTTGTTACCACTGATATGGGTCGTAGTCCTAATGGTTTTGATTATTTAACTATTACTGTGCATTGGATTGATTATAATTGGAATTTACAAAAAAAAAATCGGTTATAAAATTTTTCAACAGAAATAAACTAGGATGTATATTGCTACTACTGTGTTGGATATTTTAGATTTTTTCGGTCTTTGTGATAAAGTCATTAGTATTACTTTAGATAATGCTTCTGCTAATTTAAATGTTATTAATATGCTAGAACCTAGACTTTGTCCTATTAGTAAATATGCTTTTCATGTTAGATGTGTTGTGCATATATTAAATTTGATTGTTAGCGATGGTGTGAAATTATTTGAAAATAGTTGTGAAAAATTTGATAATGCTTATTTTTTATTTTTAATATGCATAGTAGTAGTAGAATTAATCGATTTAAAGAGCGTTGTAATGCATGTAAAAACTAGATGGAATTCCTTTTATGATATGCTTGAAGTTGCTTATGCATATAGAGAACCTATTACTATGCAATTTAATCCTCATAATGCTTGTTCTGATTTAAAACTTAATGATAGTGATTGGGAAGAAGTAAATTAACTTAGAACTTTTTGATGATGCTACTAAAAAAAATTCTGGAATGTATTATCCTACTATTTTTGAAATTTTAATACATGTATGTGAGATTTCATCTTTCTTTGTTGAATATAAAACAAATGAATTATTTGCAAATGCCATTGAAGCTATGATTTCAAAATTTAAGAAATATTTTTTTCCTATCCCTCAAATTTATTTAACTGCAATTCTTTTCAACCCTGAATATAAAGAATATGGTGCAAAAGCTTTAGTTGAACGCATTTATCAAAATTTAGATATTCAACCAGATGAAGAACCTGATTTGGTAACATATCAAAATAGTATAAAATAACTTACTAAAGAAATGTATGATAAATATTGTTCCTTTAACAATGTTGAAAATCCTCAGATGTCTATTGTTGACACCCAATTTTGACCCTCCCCGATAATAATTAATCCTCGAGCTTCTTAATTTTCAAACGATTTAGAATAATAATCTTTATAAGATTCAAACAGTTTCAAGGCTATTTTAAGTAATTTCAGTCCATTTTCATAGTATTTTGAATAATAAATATATTCCATATAATTATATATGTAATTAGTATGTTTTATAAATATTTGAAAAGCATGCCAAAAGATTTCTACATTGTTAAAATAAATATTTTATTAATGTAGTTTAGTAATATTTATAGTTATAATTTTGAGTTGTTTAAATTGGTTAGTTTGTAATTAAGTTAATTATTTTATTTCGTTAAGAGTAAGAAGCTCTTCAATTAATTCGTATTAATTCATCTTGTTTAAATTTTGATCAAATTCATCGATTAAATTCGATTTGGTCACCTTTGAAATTTATTCGGGCTATTGTTTTATTACAAATTTTAGCCAAAATCTTTTAATTAGCTTCAACACTTTAAAAGACCAAAAGCTTGGGCCTTTTTCCAACCTTTCAGCAACCCATTCTATTTATTCAGCCCAAAAAGCATTTTCTGCACTTCAGTTTAAATTCTCCAATTCCAATCAACCCAAATTCCCAGCCGACCCAACTCCATGACCCGACCTGGCCCAAATCTAGTTCACAAAAGAAACCCAGAAAATTCTCCAACTTTAGCATCAACGAGTGAAGCAACAACGAAAGTATCAAACGACGTCTTCACATCGTCAATTCCAAACGATGCCTGTACGCGCCTCATGTGGCACGAACATCAATGAGTTCACGAAGAGGACACAACGCCTGTACCGCCTCACGCGAGACGAATAATAGCGAGTTCACGGAAAGGACACTATGCGAAAATGGCATCAATAATTTTCCCCTCCAACATTCACAAATACACGGAGAAAAGGATACGACGTCTATGCGGACAACTTTATCCGTGTCTCCCTCAACTCGTACAACTTTTGACCTGCAGCAGCACCGTTCCAATACGCTCGTACCTGCAGATTTGTCCTTGCCCGCGTGGGATTGAGCCACGCAAGGGCTCAAGGACGTTGGAGCAATCTGAGACATCCACCTCCCCTTTTACCCGTTCGAATTTGCTGAATTATGGACGTTTGGGAATTTGAATTGGGATTTTCGACTTGGACCTTGTTTCTTACCCAAAAGTTTTCAGCCCTTTTCCCCCCAAATTCTGAACCCTAATCTTCTCCTATATCAAGCCCTCTCCTTCTCCATTATACGGGTTGGAAAGTTTTAACTTAGAAAGAGAATAGCATAGTAAAATAGCTATAGAAATATATACGAAACACATTTGAGAAAAGGGAGGAGATGACTAGTGTTGGTTCAAGTGTCATTCTCTTTTATCGTTCACTCTCACTTCACAACGTACATTTGAGTCCGAGTTTCTACCCGAAATTCTTGTTCATTATGCGTATTCGATTTTTGTGGAGGAAGGATCGTAGTCGCTGACTCGTTGTCTCGTTCGCTGTCCGGAAGAAGATACTGTCTCCATCTTTATGATGCTCTCCTCATTTCTTTTTCTATTTTCAAGAAAACGATGTGTTTCAATGTTGGAAAGGTCTTATTATGTGGCTGTTTGTTGTTAGTCATTGTTGGTCTGTTGATGTTTCACTACGATATATTTTCTCTTATGTGATTCCACTATTTGGTCGAGTTGAACTTGTAGATTTGCATCTAATGTTGATGTTTCTGGGCATATTTTTGAGTTCTGTTCGTTATTCCTTCTTTTAACTCTACTGCTTAATGTCGTTGGGTTTGTGTTGCTCCGTTTATACAGTGTTTAAGTATTAGGCGTGATGTTTAGCTTGTTTACTGTTCAATATTGCTATTTGTGTAAGTTTAAGTTCTCAAATCAATTTATATGGTTAATGTACATGGTGTAGTCGCGCGCCAGTTCTAATAGCCTAGGTTTATCTATTTCTGCAATGTCTTTGTGTTCTTATTGCCTAATGTGACTTGCTTAAATCAATTGTGTGCTCATGCTACGTAATTGCCTTTCACTTGTGACCTTGCTTTTCCATATCAGCACCAAAAATGTTCATTTTTCAGACTTTGTGTTTAATCTATCTCGAAATAACACCCTCTATTCTGTTAGTTGCACTCTCGTCTTCATGTTAGTTTGATGCCTTAAAAATGCTAAAGCATATAGGTTCGCGTTCCCTCCCTATTGCTGGATTTTTTATTTTTTTTATTTCTTTTCTTTTTGTTTATTATTCATGATTAGAAATTGTGCAAAAAAATTTATCATAGGATGCCGTATTATGTTGTTGTTTAGTTCATACCCAAAGCATGTTTTAAATTCTTTAGTATTATAGGCTTATTGCTGCCCCTCTAATTGAATAAAAACAATGTCCATATACTCTTATTGTTTGAAGTATATTATATGTTAGGAAGGTCCATTTATTTATGATTCTTGGAGCTATGCCTAAATTGGTGATTCACTTGTTCTTATTTATTTATTTATTTATTTATTGCTGCTTGTTGATCATCGTTGGTGGAATATATCCGCTCTTTTTATACTCGTTGGTGGTTCATTGTTTAGTTTGAATGGTCCGTCCAGAGATATAGGGTCATTAGTTGGTTATGAGTTAGTTATTTTGGGTTTGGAATCCTAGATGAGGTATTAATTTATTTAGTGCTGAAATTTGGCATCTGTTTTAATTTGACTATGGTTATTTCTTTAATTGATTAAAGTAATTGAAATGTCATAAAACATGGATTTAAGACCCTTTTGTGATACGCCCCTTTATCTTTACAATGTTCAAAAGTGTGCAGTAGTATATAAGTTCAATTTATTATCCCCTTTCTTATATTAAATCATGTTTCACTACTTTATTATTCTCGTTATTTGTGATGCATGTGAAATTTATCCAAGTCCTCACAGACCCAACCTTTGCATTAGAAAGGGGGCCACGAAGGCCCCCCCCCCCCAAAAAAAAATCCTTTATCGAGTCAGCCAACCATAGAAATCGAAGAACAGGTCCCGAAAATTGGCATACAGGTGTTCAAAAGCACAAATATGAGAATTGGTGCCGATATACAAGGATATGCAGCAATATGCACTATGCAGGGCAGATTTAGGCCTAAAGGCCCGTCCTTATTTATTATCATATCGTTAGAATTTAGGACATGTGGAAGCATTGGGCCTAAGGCCCAAAAGAAAATATTTCTTTATGTTAGATTAACACAGGTACATATGTTTTAAATGGGTCAAAGGCCCAAAACGAAAAATAGACCCAAGTGTTGGCCCAGGTGGACAGATCCAGACTTGGGCCCAAATTTCCTTTCCTTATTTATTTATTTGCTACAATGTGTTTATTTAATTTTAAGGTTTTCCTAATCAATGCCCCCAAAAGATAGCCAATTTGAAATGACTATTTAAAAATTAAGTGAATATTTTTACTTTCTCTTATTCAAGTATGTGTATTTTCTTAAAGTTGTTTAGCCAAATAGTTAATTACCGAATAACTGCATGTTAGCGGGCATTTTAGGTGCTTTCTAATCCTTCCCGAAATGCTAATATGAACCCCAAACCTCTAATAATATTTTCATTAGATTTCTGTTTTAATCTTTTGGAAAAAATAGTTTTCTTAATTTTACTTTAAAAATTAAGTGGCGACTCTAAAACAAGTCTATTTTTAAATAAAATAGAATGGCGACTCTGCCGAAGAATTGAACGATTCTAACCTTAAAATTAACTTGTTTGACTATATGTGTTTAATGATTTACTTGTCTTATTTATTGTATATTAAACTGTGACATTCATGACATCGATTCCTCTAAACTGTGACATTCATGACATCGATTCCGCCAAACGAGAAGTAGTTTGCATTAGGAAGACAGTTACGTGACATACCACGGTTGTCCTCCAGAAAAACACATTTTGAATTCTTTTGAAGTGATAACTAAATAGTTGGCTTGTAGTCATCCAACGTCGTGTATTAGACTTCACCGCTTTGTTTGTCCGACTCGGGTAACCTGTCTTTTCTAAACCGATTCTAGTCAACCTAGAGTAGAGCGAAACCAAATCCAAATTTAAGCATCAGCCTAAGATGGCTTACTACCCAAGGCGTATTAAGTCCATTAGTAAAACCGCCAAAAAACATGTCCAAGGTCCACGACCTAACGACATATCATATTATTTGACATTTGAAAGATGTATGTGTGGAAATCTCATTGTTACCTATTTGGGGGGTGGGGATCTTAACCATGCTCTATTTTGTAGGTATGGATAGATTTCCTAAATTTGACATGGTCGTGCAGGCTCCAGATTTGCTTAAACTATGGTACAACAACCTCAACGTGTTTCACAGAAGGGACCTCAACAAATACGTAGGGGTCCTAATAGAGCTCATTACCATGGTTGGGTGGCTCGAACTAATTGAAATCCTCACCGGCTACTAGGACAATGAGAAAATGGTGTTCCAATTTTGAACCGTGAAAATCACTCCGACAATCGAGGAAATTCGAGATGACATAGATACCATAGGTATAGGGACTTCCCAAAAACAAGAGTAAGAAAACAGGAGGACATCCTAATCCCTAAAAAGCCTAGTGTTGAGGAAATTATAAAGTGACTCGGATTAAGAAATGATTATGCACACTGGGCCCTTGGGTCAAGCATCGCTTTCAGAGATCTCTATGTCAGATTTTGACATGCGAGCTTTTTTGCAAATTATAACCAAGAGTTCAGGGTTACTTTCAGAGAATGAGACGGGATCAGACCCCTGACATTCACTATTGCACTGTTAGGTACTATGGTTTTTCCCTAATGCCCGAGCCTTAGTATCAACACCCGGATAATTATGCTCGCAAACACTCTGTTCCATGAGCATGAGAACCAAAAGCAAGTGAAATATTACCCTATCGCGCCTGTCATCCTATCCGACATGTACCGTACTTTGGAAAAATGTAAGGAAGGGCATCGTTATTTTCAGGGTTGTAACCTCCTCCTCCAATGGTGGATAATGAGCCACTTGGTGAAGGGACACGGGACTCAACAACTACATACCCTCGATGAACATAACGCTCTTAAGAATTTGAATGAGATGTTGTTCTCGGCTGATTTAGAAAATAGGAGAACTAGAGAAAGATGGGCTCAGATTTTCTCCGAGTTAAGAGAAAAAGATATTCTGTGGATGTTCGACCGTTTCATCTAAAAAAATGTCGTAGTACGGGGTGACAAACATCTTGTACTTCCTCTACCAGGTATTCGGGGTATTTGTCTGTATTCACCCATTCGGGTCCTGAGGTAGTTCGGAAGAAAACAAACTACACCCCCGAACGCATACTACCGTGTTTATGTGTTCGACATAACTGATGATAGAGTTCTTAACGCTTCAAAGAAGCTGAAAGAATGGAAGCAAGAAGTGTGAATGGATAAAGACACCATTGCCATGGACTGATTTAATGCTGGGTATGACTAAACTTACAAAGCTTGGTTGAAAGACAATTTGCAAGGCATCTCCTTCCCAGTTCCAAACATCTACTACAGTTTGGAGGACAAAGAGTCCAAGGCTTTGATAGAATTGAGAGAGGTCAAAAAGGAAGCTCGGGAAATGCATAAGGAATTCCTCCGAAAGCAAAATGAGGATAAATATGCCCTCGAGAGTGTAACTCAAGAATTAGAAAGCTTGAGAAGCGATTTGGGGGAGCTCAACTCATGGATTAAAGGTAAGAAAGGAGAAATGTGGTTTAAAGATTGGGAAGAGAAAGGGCGTCGGTGCGACGAATACTTGCTGATGATTCAGTACAGGCTTCAGCACCATATGGGACAAAACAAGAAAAGAAGATCAGAAGTGGGGCCGTCGGTCCCTTTCTCTTCCCAATCTTTAAACCGCATTTCTCCTTTCTTACATTCAATCCATGAGTTGAGCTCCCCCAAATTGCTCCTCAAGCTTTCTAATTCTTGAGTTACACTCTCGAGGCCGTATTTATCCTCCTCTTACTTTCGGAGGAATTCATTATGCATTTCCCAAGCTTGGTTTTTTACCTCTCTCAAATCTATCAAAGCCTTTGACTCTTTGTCCTCCAAACTGCAGTGGATGTTTGGAACTGGGAAGGAGATGCCTTGCAAATTGTCTTTCAACCAAGCTTTGTAAGTTTCGTCATACTCAGCATTAAATCGGTCTGCGACAATGGTGTCTTTATCCATTTGCACCGCTTGCTTCCATTCTTTCAGCATATCTGAAGCGTTAAGAACTCTATCATCAGTTATATCGAACATATAGACACGATAGTATGCGTTCGGGGGTGTAGTTTGTTTTCTTCCAAACTGCCTCAGGACCCGGATGGGTGCATACGGGCGGATACCCCGAATACCTGGTAGAGAAAGTACAAGTTGTATGTCACCCCGTACTACGACATCTTTTGAGATGAAACGGTCGAACATCTAATGAATATCTTCTTCTCTTAACTCGAAGAAAATTTGAGCCCATCTTTCTCCAGTTCTCCTAGTTTCTAAATCCGCCCAGAACAACATCTCATTCAAATTCTTAAGAGCGATATGTTCATCGAGGGTATGTAGTTGTTGAGTCCCGTGTCCCTTCGTCAAGTGGCTCATTATCCACCATTGGAGGAGAAGGTTACAACCCTGAAAATAACGATGTCCTTCCTTACACTTTTCCAAAGCACGGTACATGTTAGATAGGATGACAGGCGCGATGGGGTAATATTTCACTTGCTTTTGGTTCTCATGCCCATGGAACAGTAGCGTGGGAGAAAAAGTTTTTTCATGTGCTCTCATTTACGAGCGTCTTCAGGCTTCATGCATCTTGAAACCCCTCAAGGGGACCACATCCTAGGTTGAACATGAGGGTGCACATAAGACATGTGCCTACCATCCATACCAAAAAGGGCACACCATAAAAGAAAGTATGGAACTGAAGGCCGCGATCCGCGACCTGATCAACATCGGGAAAATTACCTATATATGGGGCGATAACACTCTTTATATTTGATCAATCGGAACCTAGTATGCCGGTCACAGAGCATACTTTTTTTACTGTCACTATTTCATGCCTTTCAAGAGAACGCGGTGGGCTACCTACTGTCAGTTGGTTCAAATGAGGATCTTGACCCCTATCAGAAGGGATGACGGATTTGTCGATGTCTTTGGAGATGAAATCTAGAAACCTTGCCCTTATCACGACGTTGTGGATCACAACATTGGAATGTGCCTCGGGTTCCGCTATGATGTGGAGTCCCTAATCAACAAGGGAAAGATCCAAGTCGAGTTTCCCTCTGTTGGCCGTGCGGCAACCATAATGCTTTGACTAGTCAGAAGAAGAAGCCTTGTTAAGGGCACAATCTATGTTTTAGGAGTTTTATTCCATGCTTTCACTTTCTTTGTAATCAAATATGAATGAATGAAAATCAGGAATTCCTTTTGTATTCGAACTACATAGGGCCTGTATTCTCCTTTGGAGATACGTAGGCAGCCTTTCAAGGCCCGACCCCTATCTTTTAAAAAAGTTTCTTTCCTCCCATTCATTCTACAAGGAAACATTGAATTCACATAAACAGATGCAGCAAGAAGACCTTAGCTCAACGCAATTCAACTTTCCTAGGTTACTAGTCTAAAAAAAATGAGTAAATTCCTGCTTATTCAAAAATCAGTCCCCATTATTCGTGGGTTAACATGTCCTCAAACGAAGCATCTCTTATGTGTTTATATGCCTTCTATGTGATATTTTGCATCATGTTGTCATGAATCAAAACTAACAGATTTTCCTTTGAGTTGTTTTCCTCTACACGTACTTAAAACTGGTTTGTGTCGATAAGTTGGCTGATCATCTTGATTTTACAAGATCAAAAAGATTCCTTCCCCGGTCAGAATTCTCGAAAAGAAAAGTCAGCAATGGGCGATAACAGTGATGATATTGGCTTAACTGAGATTGTCATAGCTCAGCCCTCTGTTGTTGAGCAGAATGAGTTTATTATGCAACTGATGTAGCAGATTGCAGGTTTAAAGGCTGAGGTGCAGAAGAAGCAAGATGTACCAAATCCTTTTTTTTCGGTCAACCCTCTAAGCGAAGAAAGGCCTCCACTCCATTTCCCTCCTCAAAGTTCAAGTACAAAACATGTTCAGAACCCACTCCCAAACCCCATTCAAAATCCTTCCATCATTGATCTAATAACCGCTTTAAACCCCTATCATGCCTCCGCTTGCAACCAAGCACCATTGTACCCCCAAAATACAAACCTTTCCTCCTCATCAAAATACAAACCCACAAGCTTGCCCTCCCCCGCAAAACAAAAATATCAACAACCCGCAAACCTTCCCCCACCAGCATACCAACCCCCAAAATTACCAAGCTCCCCCAAATGTCTAGACTCCCTCCATCGCTCCACCCTACCTCAAAAAATCACTTTCCAAATCCCGGTCCCAAATGAGCCTTATGCCAACTATTCCGAACTTGATCATTACGAGGAACAGGAAAAATAGTGGAAGGCTAAAGAAGTGTCGTCCAAGCAGATCTAACGGAGGAAATCTTTAAAACTGTGAAGGAGTTGCACTACACTCCAGAGGTCGTCGAATTCAATTATGAAGATTTATGCATCCATCCAAACTTGGACCTTCCTGAAGGGCTCAAAGTGCTAAAGTTTGACACTTTTGGAGAAATGGGAAATCCGTTGGCTCATCTGAGAGCTTATTGTGACCAACTCATAGGAGTTAGTAGAGATGAAGCTTTGTTAATGCGGCTCTTTAGTCGAAGCTTGAAAGGGGAGGCACTAGAATGGCTCACTTCCCAAGATATGAAGTAGTGGTCCAGTTGGAGCGCGCTTGCTAGAGATTTTGCTGAGCGATTTGCTTACAATATCGAGATCGTTCCTGATCGCTATTCTTTAGAAAAGATGAAATAGAAGTCTACTGAAAGTTACAGGGAATTTGCGTATAGATGGAGAAAGGAGGTATCTAAGGTTCGGCCTTATATGTGTGAGAAAGAAATTGTTGAAGTATTTGTGCGGGTTCAAAAACCCAAGTATTATGACAGGATCATATTGCTCAGTGGAGTGAAGTTCGCCAAGATAGTCAAGGTAGGTAAGACTATTGAAGATGGACTAAGAACCGAGAAGATTGGCCGTGTTGCTACCTCGTCTGGATCCTCCCGGCTATTGATGAAGAAGAGAGAAGACGTGTCTTCTATTTCTTGTGCATCTGAGGGAAAGAAACCCTCAAGAAAATCCTTATCGTACCAAGGTCGCTCTCAACCTTCGCAAAGTTCACACCCATCTTGTTATAGATAGGCTGATTATCAAACCCCCTCCCCCCTATTACCAAAATGCTACCCCTCCAGATTATCAAACCCCTCCCCATGTTTACCAAACTCCGCCTGCAGTATACCAAACCCTACCTCCTCATTATCGAAATGCCGCCCCAAACTGTGCAAATATCCAGACAAATTACCAAGCTCCTCCCCCAGTATATCAAACTCCACCCCATTACTACCAAAATACCCCTCCAAACTACCAAGCTCCACAACCAAATTACCAAACCAATTCTTATCCAAGATATCAAGCCCCCCGCCAAATGCTCCAAATTATCATCAAATGACTTCCCCTCAACAAGGCAATTATGATCCTCGTCCAAGGTTTGAGAAGAAGCCCGCTAGAAATTTCACTCCGCTCATTGAAAGCTGAACAAAGCTATTCGAGCGATTGACTGCGATAGGTTTTATGCATCCAGTTGGGCCCAAGCCTGTTGACACCAGCTCTAGATTTTACAAACCTGATCAACGATATGCATATCATTCCAATTGTGTTGGACATGATACCGAAGACTCTATTAACCTTAAGCACAAGATCCATGACTTAATCGACGAGAGAGTAGTCACTCTTCAAACTGATGCACCCAACGCCAATAGCTATCCTTTTCTGAACCATGTGGGCGCCAATATCAATATGATAGAGACTGAGGAGGAGTGGTGCACGACAAAAGCGATTGTCTCGGTTGGGCCAAATGACCTCGAGAAGGTTGTGGCTTCATTGTCCGTAAAGGAGAAGAAGAAATTTATAATTATGACACCTCAAAAGGTTGTTGCCTTGGTGCCAAGAGAAATTCCCGCCCAACAAAAATTTGTGATTGAAACGGCTGCTACCCAAGGTATGACTAGATCTGGCAGGTGTTATACACTAGAAGAGTTAGCCCAGGGAGGGCAGAAAAAGGATCAGTCTAAAAGGCAAATAAGTGAAGCTGAAGCTGAAGAGTTCTGGAGAAATATGCAACCAAAAGATTACTCGATCGTGAAGCATCGAGAGAAAACACCAGCTAAGATTTTTGTGTGGGTCTTGCTGATGAGTTCACAACTGCATAGGCAAGCTTTGATAAAGGCTTTGGATGACACCTATATGCCTGTGGTACTAACAGTGATAATCTAGCGGCCATGATAAACCAAATTGTTCGAGGACACTACATCAATTTCTGTGACGAAGAGCTGCCTTTTGAAGGCAAGATGCACAACAAAGCTCTGCACGTCACCATTATGTTTCGAGACAAGGTTATAAATCATGTCTTGGTCGATGACGGATCTGGTCTCAACATTTCCCCACTTTAGACTCTGAGGCAGCTAAAATTCGACTTAGGAAAGGTTCACCAGAACCAAGTCAATGTTAGGGCTTTCGATAGAGAGCAAAGAGACACGTTGGGTGTAGTAAACTTGTGGATTCTGATGGGCCCTACATAATTTAATGTCAAATTTCAGGTGTTGGATATCAATACTAGTTACAATTTGCTTCTAGGGAGACCGTGGATCCACATGGTCGGGGTTTTGCCTTCTACCCTTCACAAACAGATGAAATTTGTTTGGAAGGACCAGGAATTTGTCATTCATTATGAAGGGAGCCATTCCAATGGGTACGCGCCGATCGTTGATGATGTCTCTTGAGGTTGTGAATTCTACACGGTGGAGCTAGTAATGCCACCGGTGATGATTTGGCTCCACACCCCCTATGCCTTCTGTGTACAAGATGATAGCTACTGTTATGCTCTGGAGTGGTTTCGGATTGGGGAAGCTCTTTCAAGGAATTGTTGAGTCTATTTAAATTCCCGCCAGAAGGGCAAAGTTTGGTTTGGGGTATGTCCCCACAGATGATGATGAAGAAGAAATGATGAACAAGAGTGTTGATCGAGCATTGTCCAGGCCAATTCCTCATTTGTACCAGTCATTCTCGGTGCTAGAATTTGTCAATGATGGTGATGGTGGTCTCTGGGAAGGGATCTGGGGCCCTTTTGAGGAAGTAGATGCAATCGTCAAAGAGGAGGCTGGAACATCAGGCATCTGTGATGTTGAACCAGAAGAGCAGTTGCAAAATTGAACCTCCACGCCACTCCTGATTCCCACTCATCTGGGTAGAAAGGACATGTGTTTATGTTTGTTTTTAAAATCGGTAGTAGTCCAAAAGAGGCCCGACACCCACCCTTTATGCAGTTTTACTTGTTTGAGTTTTTAAATTCCTGTTGTGATGTTTAAGAAGGCAGAATGGCCTTTGGCCATGGCCAAAGTTTGTGCCCATCTTAAGTTTAAATGAAAAACATGTTTTATCAAAAATTTCTTTAGTTACCTAGTTGATTATGCCCATTGCTGTAATTTTTATTTCATTTATTTTTGTTTATTATTCATAATTAGAAATTGTGCAATTTTTTTTTATCATAGGATGTCGTATTATGTTGTTGTTTAGTTCATACCCAAAGCATGTTTTAAATTCTTTAGTATTATAGGCTTATTGTTGCCCCTCTAATTGAATAAAAGCAATGTTCATATTCTCTTATTGTTTGAAATATGTTATATGTTAGGAAGGTTCGTTTATTTACGATACTTGGAGCTATGCATAAATTGGTGATTCAGTTGTTCTTTTTTATTTATTTATTTATTTTTTGCTGCTTGTTGATCATCGTTGGTGGAATATATCCGCTCTTTTTATACTCGTTGGTGGTTCATTGTTTAGTCTGAATGGTCCGTCCAGAGATATAGGGTCATTAGTTGGTTATGAGTTAGTTATTTTGGGTTTGGAATCCTAGAATAGGTATTAATTTATTTAGGGCTGAGATTTGGCATCTGTTTAAATTTGATATGGTTATTTCTTTAATTGATTAAAGTCATTGAAATGTCATAAATTATGGATTTAAGATGCCTTTTTGATACGCCCCTTTATCTTTACAATGTTCAAAAGTGAAGTGTAGTAGTATATAAGTTCAATTTATTAGCCCATTTCTTATATTAAATCATGTTTCATTATTTACTTATTCTCGTTATTTGTGATGCATGTGAAATTTGTTCAAGTCCTGATGGACCCAACCTTTGCATTCGAAAGGGGGCCACAAAGGCCCCCCAAAAATCCTTTCTTGAGTCAGCCAACCATAGAAATCAAAGCGCAGGTCCCGAAAATTGACGTACAGGTGTTCGGAAGCAAAAATATGAGAATTGGTGTCGATATACAAGGATAGGCAACAATATGCACTTAGTGTATATGTTGAATACATAGCAGATTTGGGCCCAAAGACCCGTCGTTATTTATTATCATATCGTTAGAATCTAGGACAAGTGGAAGAATTGGGCCTAAGGCCCAAAAGAAAATATTTTTTTATGTTAGATTAAGACAGGTACAGATGATTTAAATGGGCCAAGTGCTGCCCAGGTGGACAGATCCAGACTTGGGTCCAAATTTCCTTTCCTTATCTATTTATTTGCTACAATGTGTTTATTTAATTTTAAGGTTTTCCTAATCAATGCCCCAAAAGATAGCCATTTTGAATTGACTATTTAAAAATTAAGTGAATATTTTTACTTTCTCTTATTCAAGTATGTGTATTTTCTTAAAGTTGTTTAGTCAAATAGTTAATTATCAGATAACCGCATGTTAGCAGGCATTTCAGGTGCTTTCAAATCCTTCCCAAAATGCTAATATGAACCACAAACCCCTTATAATATTTTCATTAGATTTTTGTTTTAATCTTTAGGAAAAAAATAGTTTTCTTAATTTTACTTTAAAAATTAAGTGGCAACTCTAAAACCAGTCTATTTTTAAATAAAACATCTATGACTCAAGTAGGTGCCCATGGTAAAATGAAACATAAAGTTGCTCTTGATTCTTCTAATAAATGTGAATTTATTAAATATCTTGAATAGGGTTCAGATAATATTACAAACGAGGAAGGTATACCACAACTCCTGAACTGGTGAAGGGCTCGTGAAACACAATTTCCAAAACTTAGTTGGATGGTGAAGGATGTGCTTGAAATTCAAGGATCATCAGTAGCTTCGGAGGCAGCTTTCAGCATGGCAAGATTTCAAATTGGAGACCATATATATTCGTTAGCAGAAGACAGTTTGGAGATATCGGTGCTGTTTAGAGATCGGATAAATGTTGAGCGGAGAAATCTAGGATTTCCAAAGTTAAGTAGTTAATATGAACTTTTCATAGATTCAACTATTGGATATGGTAGTGACGACGGAATGAAACTTCAAGATCGTCAACGAGCTTTACCAAGACCATTAGTTGATAACGGTCAATCTATAGCTGAGTTAGAGAAAGGCTTTGTAGGACGATACCACTATTAGTATTGCATTCGAGGCTTAGTTGAAACAGAACCCTTCCTAGAAGGTGGATGCGTAAATTAGGCACTCTACTAATAGTTGTAAATTGTAATACAAATTTGAATAAATTGGATTGATATTTTTTTAATCTGTGTCATTGTTATATACTTTTATTTTTATTTAAATTTTTAAAATTACAAACTTAAGTTATTTAAATTACAAGTTATAAGTATAACTTATAACATATTAATAAGTAATAACTTATAAACTTCAAAAGATTAAAATCTGGAAAACTTAAATTCAAAATTATTTTTTTAAAAAAAACTTTATCAAACTTAACTAGTTAACTTATAAACTTAATAAGTAAAAGTTTAAAAGAAAATATCTTTAAAATAAACTTTAGAAAAAATTACATTATATATTTCAAAACTATTAAAATTTAAACTTAGAAAAGTAAAAAAACATTCATATTTTCGTGATTCAAAATAACTAAAAAAATATATTATTTTTTGAAATATGTGTCATCCCGTCCCGGTCCGTTCCGGTTTCGGTCCGGTCTGGTACCATCCCAATATATTGTGGGATGGGACGGAACCGAATATTCATCCCGGTAATTTCGCTACCGATTCATCCCAGTACCGGTTCGTTCCGGTCCGATCCGGTGCCCAGCCCTACTTAAAACTGTTTGAAAATCCTCTAAAAATAATGATAGTTTGTCAAAATAGTTCAAAGGAAATACTAACATAAATTCAACACTATCTATGAAGCCTCTATAGTTCAACATGAATGTCAAGACAAGACACACGACACCTCAAAACTACTAATTAAAAGACAAGAGTGGAGTCCTCCAGAATGCAAGGAAGGCTCACTAAAGCTAGAAAGCAGTGCAAAGTGATGTTAATGAAGTGCCGGTTGATGATCTTAAACACATATATATGCATCATAGAATGATGCAGGTCAATTGACATTATTACATTGAATGTATGAATATGTAACAAAGTTGAATGAATAAATAAATGAACTGATAAGGCTGGAAGAATACTCAACTCAACTCAATACAAAGCAATAATAAGAGATGAAATATTTAAGGCTTCATAAATAAAAGATGTTAACTCAAGGATGTATATAAAAATACAATGAATTACTCTTTACTCTTATTTGTGAGATTTTCTAACTGACAGTCATCACTATGAGATACATAATGATACAACATCTCTCCCACGCTAAAAAAACTTTTTTATATCTTGTTAGGGTATAGAACACCTCAACTAAGTGGATCCACTAAAGCTCTGCTCAAAAGCAATAAAGAGACATCTAAAAAGTATGATCTTTTACCCATGTTGGCTATATGGTTTATGAGGAGTGTGAGTTGGCTGAAATCATCCCCATACCAGTGCTTAATACTACTCCCAATAAAAATATACTCATGCTCAAATGTATAAAACATATTCTTTCTCAATTTGAGACAATTGCTCAAAATATCCTCTTAAGAGAGGCAAATGCTCTGAAATATTTTTAAACTCATTTAGAAATCAAAGTTTCTTTTTTCTCAATGTCAAGAATGACACATTTGGGAATACTTAGTTCTCTTACACTCTTTCTCAAATAATGTATAAAGCTCTTCTCAAAACTCGTCTTTTTCAAAAAAATCAGTTTAAGACCATCGTTTGCTTAAAAAGATTCTCAATAATAACTCAATAAATTCTCAATTATAACTTAAAAATAGGGTTCATCCTGAAAAATTGACATGAACAATCAATTGAAGAATCTCAATGCAAGATATAACAACTCAATAATCAGGAAATAGAATTTAGAACTCAACAATGAAAATCATCTCAGGAATTATCAAAACTAAAGATGTAACCTTAAATTATTCTTTACTGATATAAAGCAAACGTAGGGCATGAGGATGAATTCAGTCTATCACTATGATAGTCTTACATACCTGGAAGAGCAAAGTTCTTAAAGAAGCTTGAAGGAGAACTTGATTGGAAGATTTGAAACTCTAGCTTTTGTCTTCCTTGCGGTTTTCTTGGAGACTAAAAGTGGAGAAGAATATTGGATTAAAAATCTTAGGATTCTTGAAGAGATTCTGGAACTTCGAGCCTTTAGATCTTGAGAAATTGGAGAAATCCTTTCTTGGAGTTGTTGATCTTTGGAAGAATCAGAATTGAGTATTTTGAGAGTTATTATATGTATAATGATGTTATTAGGTTGTAAAATGGACTTAGGGTAGTATATATAGGGTTAAAGGTCAAGAATACCTTTCTAGGAATGTAAGAAAACCATAAAAATTAAACAAAATGACTTTTAATGAATTCCGTCAGCAAATCGGTAATCTTGAGGTCTCCTCGCCAAAAATACTCAGTGGATCACCCAGTTGGACTTTAGATCACCAAAATGGATAGAAGATTAAGGTTTTCGGGACAATTCGGTGAGCTAAATCAGCGATTCTCCAACCAATTCGGTGGATCATCAATTGAGCAGGTGAGTTCTCCCAATTTCCCAGCTCAGGTATGTTCCGGTAAAACAAACATAACTTAGTACTTCGAACTTGAAATAAGGTAAACTTTGTAGCGTTGAAAAGAAGACTCATAGTCCTTTAGATTGATATGTTATATGACACATAATTCATTATATGCTGAGATATATGAGTCTTTTGAAGTTGGCCTTTCTATGAACTCATGCGAGAACTTAGCCAATAGGAAACTTTTGAACTTGGCTTGGTGTTTGGGATCCCTTATGACTATAGATCACTTTATATATTCTTGATATATTTGTTAAAGGACCTTAAAATACATGATCAAGTCGAAAATCGCCCAGTTCAAGCTCATATACTTACGCCGAACGATTCAGATTTTTAAGAGTAGAGTTATGAGGTGTTACAGAATGATTTTCGAGTCTTAGCTTAGAAATTTTTGGGGTGTTACAATATCTCCTCTTGGGATCATTCATCCTCGAATGATCGCTAAACTGAGCACTGAAGGGAAATGAGCTACTCTTACTATCTTTCTAACTACTGAACTTGCCTACTACCATAGATGGAACTGATTTATACTAAGTGTTTGGAACTATTCATAGCACATAGGTCACGAATGATATAGGTTTGAACATAGTCATGCTCTAGCGGAAGTTATTTGACATAAAACAAGAGTATATGGGAATGAAGTAAGAATAGGACTACTATGCCTTAAGCAATACAACTGGTAACTTTCAAGCCTAGCAACACCTCAAAACCATGCCCCCCTTTATGAATACTGCACCTCATTAGCTGCAACTCCTAACTCCTACAAGGGTTTATGACTACTCTTACCAGGGTCTAAGATAAATTTCCTGCTCTTAATGTGTTCAATCCTAACTCCAAATCACAAGGTGCTAAATATGAGATGTTTCTACTAATCTAAACTGCAAGATTCAGGTTTTATACCTTTATAGGAAATCTAATCCCAAGAATAATACTCTTTACCACTGCATTCAACCAACCTCAACTCCTAATCAAGAACCACCAAATGCATGATGCATTTATCCATGTGTTATCAACACCTCATTCAAGACTAGAATTATAACAACTCCATGGACTCCTACTACCAATCTTTCTAAGAATTCCTCATTCTCTCATCACCTTAACTAACTGAAATTTCACGCATTATTACCAAAATACCGACTAATTAATCTCATTTACTATTAATCATCGTAAAACCTCATATCCTTCTTCCTCCGTATTTATAAGCTTAGATAGAATAATCACACCATCACTAACAAAATAAGAAGCATCAACTTGCTCTTATCTATCATCACACAACTACTATTAATAAAATCATTCTCCAAACTGAAAAGGATCACCGAAAGAGCTTTAGGGAGAAGATCATAAGAATAATTCCTTTGATAATTGTAATATAAGAATATGCATGGAATAACATTATATTGCTAGCCATTGAGAGTAAATCATGAATTTTCGAGACTGAGTATACTATGATACATGAGTGCTTATATGAATAGGTTTATATCATGAGGCTGATATTTATAACTTTATGGAGTAAGATTGAAATCAATGGGCAAAAGTCTTTGCCCCACATTCTGGGAACTAAGCATAGATGTGAATTTGTCTGAAGTGCATGAGCATAGGTCATGAACACAATTCTGATATTAGAGGCATCGATCGGATGTTGTAATGACTGAACTTTGAGGAATATGCTAGATTATGAATGGATTGATATATCACCATAACTCTCTCTAAATACATCACTATCTGATCTCAACACTTGACTTAATTCCTTACCTTATCATCTCCTCCTTAGGTCTGAAGCTGACACTTTAAAGCTATGGATCTATTTAATCATCTCTAAACTAGTCTATATTTGCTTTACTCTAACACTTGGGACATGATAATCTCATGGATACTAGACTCCCCACATGTAGGTACTAAGATTTCTTCTAAAGATTCATTCTGAGATACTTCTCGTAACCTCCTCTGGCTTCTATAAATGACTTTATATAATTGTTATCCACATTGACTTATAAAGCCGCTTAATCTAACTCTTAAGGGAAAAACTAATGCTTACTTCAGCCTAATCCATATTGACAGCTCAAATATACTATATAGGCACACATGAAAAAACATAAACTTAATTGTCATCTACCTACATATGATCTCGGGTACTTCTCTTAATACTCTTATTAATCTAATGACTTAGTCACACTTTATTGCTCTCATCTAAGAGTCATAATACCACACTTGTACCACTCACCTTTATTACAAAGTAACACCTAAATTCCTCACCTACTTCATGTCAAACCTACTATATCAAATCTCAAAAATAACATCACCACCCTCATGTTGCCATCATTTTATCACGACACTCATCTCAAATTCAAGCTTAGTGTCTAGTACTAAACACAGATATCAATATAATTGGTCACATACTTTACTAATTTACAGCTACTAGGTAAAATTAAGAAACACTCTCCCATTAAGACCTCATGATAAATAGTCAATATTTATCTCTTAGTTTATACATTTAAAGTTTATCGTCACATTCCTTTACACAACTTAAGTACTATTTACCTATCACGACCCAGACCATCGTGATTGGCACCCACACTAACCCTCCGGTGGGAGAACTATTAATACTAATTAGCTAACCAAGAACTACACAACTTAATCAAGACTAAAGCATTTAAAGTTACGGAAGCAGGTTTAAATGCTAAAGGAAAAATAGAGTTCTCAAAAACTCAAAAATATCTAATCAAACAAACGTGGAATAATACCTAGAACCTGAAAGTCAATGTACCAAAACATCTAAAGTTCAACAAGTCTAAGAAAATGGGTACAACCCAATTAAATATACGAAAATCCTAATGTACAAGTCTAAGTCCGAAATGTGAACATAAACGAAACAAAAACTCAAGGCAGCCCGAAAGAACTGGCTCACCCTTGAATTCGATGACGATCACAAATCTTCTAAACGAGGTCTGTCAGTAGCCGTTTAAAGATGCCCTATACTCAACAAAGAAAGAGCAAGTGCAGTATCAGTACACAACCACAGTGTACTGGTAGGATCACGCGACTATCCCACTAAGTGCAACATGTATAAGCCCTTACAACAATAATAATAACATGCATACACCGAACCTATACAATATCAATATCACTTACGAATAACGTACAACTTCACAATTCTAAAGATATACAATATATCAAGTCAATAGTCCTCTCATGAAACCCACACCCAAACTGTTAGTGTACAGGTATGTGGTACCCGTTCCAAGTTAGTGTTTGGATCATGATACCCATTCCAATGTTTATGTCGGTACGTGGCAACTGATCCCAATTAGTGTGTCGGAATTCAACACTTGATCCATTCAACAAGCCACAATCACAAGTACATTCTCATAATCATACAATCAAGTCATGATTCATGGCATTCAATTACTCATCTATCCTTATTTACGATTAGTGTGATCAATAATGCAACATTCGCATATATACATGTATCATAATGAAGTAAGAACAATATATCACACAACATGAAATCACAACCATCACCTACCTCGAACAAAGCTTGAATTCCCTAAGAGACTAGGTCATTTCCTTTTTTAGTTCTTTCCGCTCGTTCTTGGTCTACAAATAATTAATATAACACGGGAATCAATAAACGATGTCTAATTACCCGAATTAAAGTCAACACTATCAATCCTACATCAAACCCATGATCCCAGTATCCAAATTAGGGTTTTCCCACCATCCAAACAGTTCCAAAACCCTTCCCCAACAATAAATACACACGAAACTAAGTTCTACGGATCGTAAAATGGATTCGAGGAGTGAAACCTTACCTTTAGCCTCAAGAATGGTGGTAAACAGACAAGAAAACATCTAAAGTCGTTCCTTAGCTCTCAAAGTCAAAAAGTGCAGAATAGCATGTTTTTGGGGTTTATTTCTGACTTAATTCGCGACTGGCCCGCTAGGGCGGCCCCTATCCCACCACAGCGGCCACGCCCTGGCGAAAATAATCCCGTCACAGCGACTTGCACGGAACCAGTGAGTCGATTTAAGAGTTTCAAACCCCCATTTCACAACACACCTTCAACCCATGACACTCAAAAACTACCCGTTCATGCTAAGATCAATTTCGAGAGTTCTTCTCACCTGAATTTAATTCTATAAAGTCGTACGGGTTCTTTAACGTCTTAGTTATCTACTCATGTGATCAAAATCATAATTAGATCTCTCTACTATTACCAGATTTTCCTAGACCTCACTGACTCTGATTTCATCCAAATCTGAACTAGGTTGAGAAATTTCAAGTTACTACGAAAAAGTTTGTCGGCCCAAAAAAATTTCCCGTTGGCTTTTGTATAACGACAGGAATAGGTCGTTACAATAGATACAAATTTACCCATCGCTCATCCACGGGTGAAAAACTAAGGAAAAATAGGCTAAAGAAAGAATTGAGTAGTACCTGAATCGACGAACAACTGGATACTTGTCTCGCATGTCCTTCTCAATTTCCCAAGTAGCTTCCTCAACTGGACGATGCTTCCATTGAACTTTTACGGACTTAATCTCCTTGGTCCTCAGCTTCCAGACATCACGATCAAGAATTGCAATCGGTTCCTCCTCATACTGAAGGTCTTTTTCTATCACAACTGAGTCCCATTTTATGACGTAATCTCTGTCACCATGATATCTCTTCAACATGGACACATGAAATACCGGATGAACTCCCGATAGGTTAGGAGGTAAATCCAATCTATAAGCCACTGTCCCGACACATTCCAGAACCTTAAAGGGACCAATGTATCACGGACTTAGCTTGCCCTTCTTGCCAAATTTCATCACTCATTTCATAGGTGATACCTTAAGAAGAACATTATCACCAGTCTAAAATGCCATGTCTCTTACCTTATGGTCCGCATACTTCTTATGTCTACTCTGGGCTGCTAAAAGCTTAGCTTTAATACTCCTCACCTTATCTTGATCATCCTTCCCTAAGTCAACCCATAAAGGTTTCACATATCCAGTCTCAAACCATCCTATGGGTGATCTAACTCCCCTCCCATAAAGTTCCTCAAACAGTGTCATATCTATGCTGGAGTGATAGCTATTATTATAGGAGAACTCACACAAAGGTAAGAATTTTTTCCAATGTTCCCCAAAGTCCATCACACATGCCCTCAACATGTCTTCTAACACTTGAATAGTCTTCTCTAACTGTCCGTCCGTCTGTGGATGAAAAGTTGTACTAAAAGTGAGTTGTGTGCCCAATTCATCATATCATTTCCTCCAAAACTTGGAAGTAAACTGCATACCACGGTCTGAGATGATAGAAAGGGGAACCCATGCAACCTCACTATCTCTTTCACATAAACATTAGCTAATTGTTCAGCATTATAATCTATTCTTATTGGAATAAAATGGGTTGACTTAGTCAATCTATCAACCACTACCCAAATAGAATCAAACTTCCCCAAAGTCTTGGGAAGACCAACCACGAAATCCATGGCTATTCTTTCCCACTTCGATTCCGGAATGGGCATTCTCTGAAGCAAACCTGTAGCCCTTTGATGTTCATACTTTACTTGTTGGAAATTTTGACACTTAGCAATAAACTCCGCTATATCTTTCTTCATGCCCGGCCACCAATAAATTTGTTTCCCATCTCGGTACATCTTGGTCACACCCGGATGAATGGAATATCACGAACCATGGGATTCTGTCAATAATTTCTGAATCAAGTCATCAACTCGAGGAACACAAATCCTTCTTTAAAACTGAGCACACCTTCCGCATCAAGAGTGGTCTCTTGTGCCTTACCAATCATAGTTTTCTTCTTAAGCTCATTCAAATTTTCACCCTCAAATTGTTTGGCCTTGATCTCCTTAATGAACGTGGCCCTAACCTCAATGCTAGCTAACACCCCACCTTTCTCTGAGATGCCCAACTGCATGAACTTAAGACTCCAAGGTCTGAATTTCCTTAGCCAAAGGTCGCTTGGTTACACTCAAGTAAGCCAAACTATTCATACTCACCGCTTTTCGACTTAGTATGTCTGCCACTACATTAGCCTTACCCGAATGATATTGGATGGTCACATCATAATCCTTGAGTAACTCCATCCACCTTCGTTGTCTCAGATTCAGATCCTTTTGAGTAAACACATGTTGCAAGCTACGATGATCAGTAAACTCCTCACACTTGACGCCATAGAGGTAATGTCGCCGGATCTTAAGAGTAAATGCTACCGCTGCCAACTCCAAATCATGTGTTGGGTAATTCCTCCCATGCACCTTTAATTGTCACGATGCATAGGCTATGACATTATTATCATGCATTAACACAGCACCCAAACCTGAATGTGAAGCATCACAATAAACAATAAAATCTTTACCTTCCACCAGTAATGCTAAAATAGGTGTTGTGGTCAAAAGAGTCTTGAGCTTTTCAAAGCTCTCCTCACATTTTTCAATCCATTCAAATGGTATCTCCTTTTTGGTCAAATTTGTCAAGTAGGTGGCAATAGAAGAAAAGTTCTTCACAAATCGATGATAGTAGCTAGCGAGCCCCACAAAACTCCTAACTTTCGTCACAAAGCTAAGCCGAACCCAATTCTTAACCACCTCAATCTTCTGGGGATCTACCATTACCCTTTCTTTTGAAACTACATGCCCCAAAAATGCAACCGAAGTCAACCAAAATTCACACTTAGAAAAATTTTCATACAACTTTTGTTTCCCAAGAACACCCACAACAACACGAAGATGGTCGGCATGCTGTTCCTCACTATTCGAGTAGATCAAAATGTCATCAATAAAGACTATAACAAACGAATCAAGAAATGGTTTGAACACACCATTCATCAAACACATAAAAGTTGCAGGCGTATTAGTCAACCCAAACGACATAACTAGAAACTCGTAGTGCCCATAGCGGGCTCTAAACGTTGTCTTGGGCACATCCTCAAGCCTAATATTTAACTGATGGTAACCAAACCTTAGATCATTCTTAGAGACAACTGATGCACATTGAAAATGGTCAAAAATATTATTTATTCGAGGCAATGGATACTTGTTTCGAATGGTGACCCTATTCAATTGCTGATAATCTATACACATCCTCATACTACCATTTTTTTTCTTAACAAAAAATACTGGAGCACCCCACGAGAAAGCACTAGGGAGAATGAATCATTTATCAAGAAGTTCTTGGATTTGAGCCTTAAGCTCTCTTAATTCTGCCGGAGCTATGCGATATAGAGGGATGGAAATGGAACGAGTACCAGGTTCTAAATCAATGCAGAAATCTATATCTTTATCCAGAGGCATACTAGGCAAATTAGTAGGAAACAATTCTCTAAATTCTGACACCACGGGAATAGACTCAATAGAGGGAGACTCAATATCAACATCCTGAATATAAGCCAAATAAGCCAAACAACCCTTCCCTACCAGTTTCCTAGCCCGAATGAAGGATATGATATTAGCTTGCTTAGGCTTGTACACCCCTTCCCACTCTAATTTTTCCCTTCTCGGAATTTCTAGAGTCACAGACGTAGTATTACAATTAAGCACAACATAATAGGGGGAAAACCAAGTCATGCCTAAGATTATTTCAAAGTCAGTCATATCTAAAATCACTAAATCAGCCCAATTCTGAAAACCCATAAACAAAATTAGACAAGCACGATAAACATGGGTGACTATGACAGACTCTCCAACTGGGGTAGAAACATGATGGGGGGATCAAGTATATCACAAATCATAGCAAATTCTAAGGCAAATCGCACTGACACATAAGAATAAGTAGAACACGAATCAAATAACGCATTATCCATCCGGTCACAGACAAGAATAGTACATGTGATCACTGCATCAGACGTCTCTGCCTCGGTCTTGCCCGAAAAGGCATAAAACTGAGCCATGTCATCATGATAGGCGACTTCCCTGCCTGGCTGCACTGTACCCCTGCCTGCGTTACCATTTCCCCTACCTCTATGGCCTCGCTGATTTCCTCCTCGCCCACCTTGTGGACGCCCTCGACCATTATTACCATTTCCCGCCGGTACCGCTGCTCTAGTATGTTGTTGCGTGGAATCCATCATGCGCGGGTGGGGACAATCTCTCCTCATATTCCCAGGCTCTCCATAGTTTTAGCAAGTACAATCAAAAGATGGCTTGATGCCCGCTGAAGGTGCAGTACCTTGGCTATCCTGAATCAAATTCTGATGTGGAGTTTTGGAATAATTACCTGTAGAAGCGGGCATAGCGGACTGAATTGGTTGGGCTGCAAGAGTCGGCCTTCCAGAACCTTTGGAGTAAGAACCCTGAAAGTTGCCTCAATTATTGGCTTTCTTAGACAATGCCTTAGCCTGGCCTTCTCGCC
>JAJOOR010025254.1:0-16801 GCA_036250505.1 Solanum acaule | reverse complement strand
CCATCATGGGTAGAAAAGGGTCATACTTTTTAGATGAACTCTTTTCACATAGACTAGTGGATCCATTAGTAGTTCAGGTCCTATACCTTTGGCTGGGTATAGGATGCGCTGGCAGCGTGAGGTAGATCGATGTATCATCACTATAGCTCTTATGTGATGGTTGTCGGTTAGAGAAACTCCCACAGAAGTTATTGTATTTTTATATACATCAGTTTATTTGTATTTTTACATACATTTCAAAGTTATGTTGTATCCTTGTATACACACAGAGTTGACAACATATTTTTAAACAATTTGTTTCTTTATATTGCACTTGTTTTAAACTGCTTTATAATGAAATGAGTTCAGTTAAGTATTCATGAGTTGAGTATTTCAATTCGAGTAGCATATCTTTGAAGTTCAGTATCTAATCCTTGAGTTGAGTATCTAATCTCTGAGTTGAGTATCTTATCCTTGAGTACTTCTGAGTTGAGTAAGTTTGAGTAGTTTTGAGTACCCTTGAGTATTCCTTGAGTTGAGTAAGTTTGAGAAGAGGTAAGTATGTTTCATTTCTATCAAGTTTCAAGCTTATGTTTTTCTCGTACATTCCACGTACTGAGCCATTTGGCATGCATTTTCTCATGATGCAGACACATGTATTCAGGATCATCAACATGAGATTCGTTGATACATCTGAGAGTTCGAGTTAGCTATGGTGAGCCTCCTTGCTTCCGGAGGATTTCATTTACCTTTCATTTATATCGGTTGTTAGGATGTCGTGGGTCTTGTCCCGACTTCTATCTTTATCAGCTAGAGGCTTCATAAATAGTCAGTATAGTTGAGAAGTCTGTATCATTTATTTTATTAAATGTTTTAAAGACTAAAGTTGCCTTTTTATGGCGAGTTGTAGATATTTTATTATACAGAGTTTTCTTTGGACTTAAAGTTTGTTTTTAAGTTTTATGAACTTTTATTTCAGTTTTTCAGCTTTGTATGCTTGAATCAGTTTTCCGCTTGTAGTCAGTCAGGATAAGGGTTCGCTTGGGGACCAACAATGGTCTTCGAGTGCCGGACACGTCCAGGGTTTAGGCTTAGGTCGTGACAGTTTTGGACTACGTTATGATCGTTTTATCGTTTTAGATTGTAATCCTTTGACTTATGACTATTATGTTGACCATTGTGTAATGGCATGTTATTCAAGTAACAATGATATTGATGTTATTACATGACATGCAAGATTAGGTCACATAGGCAGGATTGAATGAATAGGTTGGCAAAGGAAGGGCATTTAGGTTCTTTCACCAAAATTGATATGCCAACTTGTGAAAATTGTCTTGCTGGAAAGATTACGCGTAAACCATTTGGGAAGGCTAAGAGAGTTGAGTTCCCACTTCAATTAATTCATTCTGATATTTGCGGTCCAATAAATGTAAGGGTAAGGTCTGGTGCTACATACTTCATTACTTTTATTGATTCTTTCACATGCTTTGGTTATGTCTATTTAATTTCTCATAAATCTGAAGCACTTGAGTGCTTTAAAAGATATATGAATGAAGTTGAAAATCAATTAGATAAAAACATAAAAGCTTTAAGAACCGATCGAGGACGTGAATATTTGTCAAAACAATTTGAAGAATTATGTAATGAAAATGGTATTATCAGACAGTAAACTACTCCTTATACACCTCAACAAAATGGTGTAGCTGAAAGAAGGAATAGAAATTGTTGGACATGACAATATCAATGATGGCGCATACAAATTTGTCTATCTCTTTCTGGGGAGAGGCATTATTGACTGCGGCTTACATATTGAACAACATGCCTTCTAAATTAGTGTCTTCCACTCCTTATGAACTTTGGACTGGTCATAAAACAAACCCGAATGATCTACGACAGTAGGGCTATGCAACATATATTAAAGGTCATTTTGGTGAGTTTGGTAAACTAAGTCCAAAAGGAAAGAAATGTATATTTATAAGGTATTCTGAACGCTCCAAAGGGTATGTGTTCATCGATGAACTATAGGATGGAAGTATTTCTGAAATTGTATCACGAGATATTAGATTTTTGGAAAACGACTTTCCCAAAAATGGTGAAATAGATGAAGTTGAGCCTCTCTACAAAATGTTGAATTTAGAAGACTAGGTAATAGTGTCAGACATACTTGATAATTCAATGGATCAAGAAATGATTCCTGGTCCAAGTGGGAGTTACCCAAAATTCGAAAGAGGAATCTGAACTTCAAATACGTAAGAGTACAAGAAAAGGTATACCTAAATGATCTTATGAGATTGAGGATTATGTTTTCTTGGTATCTCCTACAGAATTGGATGAACCTAATTCTGTAAATGAGGCCTTATCGAGCCCTAAAAGGAATGAATGGTTAAAAGCGATGAAAGAAGAATTAGAGTCCATGAAAACCAACAAAGTCTGGGATCCAGTTGACCTTCCTAAGGAACGTAAAGCTATTGGGAATAAATGGATTCTCAAAGTTAAACGCAAATCGGATGGGTCGATAGAAAAACACAAATCACGATTAGTGGCGAAAGGTTTTACTCAAGAATTTGGAATAGACTATGAGGAAACTTTTTCACTAGTTGTGAAGTTTACCTCCATATGATTACTTTTAGCTATTGTTGCACGTTAGATCTAGAATTATATCGAATGGATGTGAAGACCTCTTTTTCAATGGAGAATTAAACGAGGAAATCTACATGGAACGACCAATAGGTTTCGTTGCCAAAGGCCAAGAAAATAAAGTTTGTAAATTGAAAAGATCAATTTATGGTCTAAAGAAATCTTCAAGGCAGTGGTACTTGAGATTTCATAAGGAGGTGATGTCATTTGATTTCACCATGACCAATGAAGACCATTGCACCTATGTGAAAAAATCCAATGGAAATTTTGTAATTCTTTTTCTTTACATAGATGATATTTTATTAGCTGGAAATAATTTGGAGTATGTGAAGATTGTCATGTCATGGATTTCAAAATCATTTGATAGGAAAGATATGGGTGAAACAGACTATATATTGGGTGTTAAGATCCAAAGAGACCGTTCCAAGAAATTTTTGAGTTTATCTCAAGAAACTTATATTAAGAAAATATTGAAACGCTTTCGAATGAATAGTTGCAAAACCATGGATACTCCTATTGCAAGGGGTGAAACTTTAAGCCTTGAAATGTGTCCAAAGACTGAAAAAGTAAAGAAAGATATTTCTCGAGTTCCTTATTCTAGTGCGGTCGGGAGTTTGATGTATGCTATAATGTGTACTCGTCTAGACATTTGTTATGCCGTGAGTCTAGTTAGCAGGTATCAATCCAATCCTGGAAGAGATCATTGTAAAGTAGTAAAGAGAATATTTCAATACCTGAAGGGAACTGCAGATCATACACTGTGTTATAGTGGATCTGATTTATTCATAAGAGGTTATACAGATGCTGATTGGGCTGGTGACCGGGATGATAGAAAATAAACATCCGATTATGCTTTCTTACTAAATGATAGTGCTATTTCGTGGAAAAGTAATAAGCAAACTTGCACAACTCTTTCAACCATGAAATCTGAATTTGTGGCTTGTGCGTCTGCAATACAAGAAGTTGTTTGGTTAAAGAGATTCTTTGAGCATTTGAGTATTGCAAAGAATTCTAAGGGTTCCATGATTCTATATTGTGATAGTCAAGCGGCTATCGCGTACACGAAGGATCCTAAGTATCACAGCAAGACCAAACACATTGACATCAAGTATAACTTTGTGAGAGATGTAGTGACAAGTAGAGAAATAACTCTGCAATACATTCCTACAGGTGAAATAATAGTTGATCCTTTTACGAAGGTCATCTCTAGAGACTTGTTTGGAAAACATGTTAAGGCTCTAGGTTTGCGTAGAATTTGATGATATTTCAGTATTGTAAAATTGCTTGATTGTTATAATATTCTCTCCTATATAATGGTATTGAATTTATGTTCAAGTGTAGAATGGATGTGATATTTTGTAAGAAATAAAGTGTGTCGAACAAGTCGCGTGATTGACTCTCTCACACGAGGAATCACCTCTTACGTCGAGAAACGTGAAGAGATGAGTTTCATCACCATATTATGACTTGTTTTATGATCCAGACAAATGTTTCTCTAAGAAAATGAATTTAAGTATCATTGAAGAGAGAAAGTAAGGTTAAACACTTAAAGGTGTTTAGATCAAGGACTGTACCATGTTGGATAATCGGAAGAATGAGACACATACACCAGTATAAGGTGAAAAAATCGTAGCACATGTTTCATACCATGTGTGTCAAGCGATCAATGGATCAATGCAAGAATATTCCCTGCTTTTTCATTGTGTGAGACCCATAAAAGTTAAAATGACTTTTCAATGAAATACCCTTTGACCTTTTGTTGTTTCTTGAAGTTTCAATCGATGTTGTTGCTTTAGCATGTTACTAATAGTCATGAATAATTCGGCAATGCAGTGCATGTCTAGGAAAACAGTTGAATAGAAGCAGATAGATTCGAGTAGAAAGTAAAGACAATGAAATGAATAATAAACTTATATATACAACCCGACTATTGCACTAACCATATTGGTATTGAGTGTGATTGTGTGTATAAAGTTAAACATGAACTCAAGTTAACCTTCTTTTTTCAAAAGGATGAGGGATCGAATGAATAACTACTGAAGTAGTTTATGAAGTCTGGGGTATTGTGAGAAATAATATTCTTATTTAAGTAGTGAATTCCTTCCACATATGATTGAATTCCTATGTGGGGCTTTTGAAACCTTAAATGTAAGCTCTTAAATGCTCACAGGTCGCACGAACTATTTGTCGTATGAATTATGTGTTTAGTTGATGTTGTGTTGGCTTGGGTCTCGTCCACCATGTGCGAAGTGGGAGATGTAAGTTTTTTTGGGTCGCGGGTCGCCCAAGTGGACCGACTCGGTTCGATTTGACCCGACCTGACCCAATATATTTTTTTTTTAAACAAAAGATAAACTACAGATTTTTTTTAAAAAAAGGGGAACAATTACAAAGTAACTGCTCCAACGTAAAGAAACTCCTTTTTTATGGCTTTATCTAACGCTTCTCTGTGAAAAAGGAGAGAGTTAGAAAAAGTGAACAGAGAAAATAAGACTGAAAAATAAGAAAATAGCGTCTTTCTTCAGAAGAAAATCAACAAACAAAATTGATATTTAGTTTGTGAAACGTAGGCTTTGTTTTCTAGTGATTCAAAGTGTGACTGCGGAGCAATTCGTTTTTGGTAGCAAATCAAGGACATCCGCTGCAAGTATAAGGTATACAACTCGTTGGTTTTGCTCAATATATTTTACAATCACGCACGTGTTGTATCTTTCTTCTTCTACATTTGTTGTTTTGGAAAGTTTCTCTTAATTTTCTTGGGAAAATAGCAGATTCATTCTGTGGTGAAATCATATGTTCAGAAACTTGCTCCTACGAACAAAAAAGGTATACCTTGTGTCTTTGTTTTGTTCATTTTGTGTGTTAGGTTTTCCCCTTTCAGCCAAAAGTACTAACTTTTCTATATATGGGCACTATTTTAATTTTTTTTTTCTCTCTCAACACGAATTTTCATTTATTCATCATCTTTTTCCCTTTACTTTTAAGTTTTGCTTTAAAGTGCACTAGACAATTTTGGAATTAAATTAATTCAAGGTTAACCAACAAAGAAAAAGGCCTAATTAAGAGATTATCCAAAAAATAAGTTAAGAAGCTCAAAAGGGAATAACAACGGGTAGTGTAAGGATAGATAAAAAAGAAATCAAAATTGGCTTAAAAAAGAAATGTTTTAATCACATTCTATAGTTTACATTTCATTTCACTTTGTATACATACGTGACAAGTTTTAAATATCTACACAAATATGGAATATTCAAAATACTTACTACAGTGACACATAAATAATAAAATCGACTCACTAACAGTTCTCTACTTAACAATACAATCACATTCAATGAAATATTTAAGCCCTTTTTTATTTGTCGAGAGTCAATTTTATAACCTATGTATCTTAAAATAAAATATATCTACATTTTATGCACAACATTTTTTAAAGATTTATCTAACCTTGTCTTGGTATATCTAGATTAAGCACCTAGCTTATTAAGGCGTTTGAGTTACCCTACCCTTTTTTTCTTCTAAAAGATCAAAAAAAAAAAAAAACTACGACTTACGATTCAAATGACTCTCAAAAATAAAAATCAATGATTGTACTAACAAAATAGCTGTTCACACGATATAATATTACTAACTACTTAATAAATTGCTAAGGTCAATAACCATTACAGATAAAAAAATATTAATAGAACTCAACTCCAAATATGAAATGCAAGAAGCAAATCAAAATAAACTCAAGTGACCAAAACTAAAAATAATGAAGGAATCATAATTGTACAGACCCAAATATCGCCCTAGTGTCACAATTCATAGTTATTTTGGCTAAGCTAGATTTGACTCAACTCCACGTATGGCCTCATGATTCGCTAACATGTTGAATCTGTATTTTGACCAATAAAGCAATACGAAATCTGGACGCACACTTTCTTCTTCTTATGTTATGTGGGGTTAAGGGATTGCCGTTAACAATACGAAAATAGATATATGCTTGTCAAGTCATAATCATTTGTGTAGTAGTTTTCTACGCATAGCTACCTAAATTTTGAATTATAAAACTCCCAAATTCACATAGCATTGAGATTGTACAATTAAAAACGATCGATTGCCGTGAACAATGGGAAAGTAGTACCCCCACTTATATATATTTCGATTGTGTCCTTTTCTAGTCAATGTCATTTCACTTCATAAAATTAAAAAAAAAATTGAAATTAGTTACCAACTTCATCTTGTAACAAACATAATTTTTTTGTAATCCATTGCTAAATCGAAATAACTATATATTTTATTATTTAGCTACGGATTTTAGTAGTGTTAACTGCTTTAATTAGCCTTCAATTCTCTCTGCATAAAGCTCAGTGCTAGACAACTTGTCACAAGGGTTTTAAGAGCTGTTTATTGTAATGTTATATGCCTTGCCGCACTTATTAAATATATCAGTACAAGATAACATAGAGTTAATTATGAAATTTATCAACAATTTCTAGTTAATATATCGTTAAATTGCTCATATCACTAGAACAGGTGAGGAAGGCCTCTAATCACTGTACTGGCAATTCAAGATGAACTCCTTCCATGCCAACAATAATAGTACTAAACTTTCAAAAGAAGAGAGATGAGATCAAGCTTTGAAGTTGGTAGCTGAAAGAAAGTTGTTCGTGAAGGTCAGGCCAGAGCATAAGGAAGGAAGCTCACTCAGAAGCGAATTTCGACTACTATTTAAAGGTACCGAAGTGCTCAATGGCATTGATCACACCTGCGGCTAGAAGAAAGAAAATACCTAGCCCCTCGGTCCGTCCATTGACTGACTGGCTTAGAGGGCATTCCGCACAATGACCAGTGCTATTCGCGCATCTGTCGGTAGAGGGTTCAAATAAAGTAAGTAGCTCGCAAAGAGGGAGTTCTCTTGCTGGACTTCGCTTTTCCTCACCTTATCACATGTCATCAAGCCTCTTACCCTGGATTCACTACAAGAAAAATGGCTATTAAGAAGGGGAAAATGGTCCCTAAAGGTCTGTTGCTGGTCCAATCGAGACCAGAAAAATCTGGTCGCCACCCTTCTCTATTGGCTTCTTTGCTAAAAGTCAACAACAACGAGATTTGAAAACTGGTCCCTAAATACGATTAGGGACCTGAATAAATTTGATCCGTAAAATACTTTTAGGGACCAAATTTCTGGTCGCTTTTTCATGATCTGTAGCATTGTAAGGAGTTATTTATGGTCCCGTGGTATTCATTAGGGACCAATTTTATGGTCCTTAAATTTTGCATTTGACAACAGAATCTGGTCACTAAATGTGATTGATGGGACCATCAATTTAGTACTAATATTTTTCACTCCTAAAACTCTACAATGATATAAAGTTTCTAACAGAAAATCAAACACATCTGATTAATTTTGAATTAAAATCCCATCAGCAGAACTATATTAGACAATATAATTATTATATTGTTTACACAACCCTTTCAAGAAATCTAGCATCTAACGTTAAAGATATAAATTATTCACCTAACACTAAAAAATTAGAAGAAACATGAAAACTTGTATCTTGACTTGCTCAATTAAACACTTCAGAAAATTATTTAAATATTTTTTGTAATTTTATAAGTAACACTAATTTAAACACTCACCACACTTATCTTTGAGTATCACTATATCAGCTCCATGCTTAAGATGAGAACTTTAAATAAACTTTCATAATCAATGTACTGAATAGCTGCAGACGAAGATCCTTATTTAAAGCAGTTTTCTCGATCACATATATGACAAATTAACCAATTAAAAAGATAAACGTATTCCAATCAGATTTACACTACGAGAGCAATTAAGTCTATTAAAAAGTAAAAAAAATAAAATTCAATGAGTTGTCAGACAAAGAGCTGATAAAAGAGATAAGATACATGTTTATAAATTGAACAAGTCATTGATCAAACTATAACTAGGTATACTGCCAACTGTATCACATCAAAACAAACTAGACTATAGAACATTTTTATCTACTCCAACTAAAATTGAATTCAAATACGAAAGGGAAAAAAAGCCTTGTTGGTATGTTTAAGGAATGCAGGATAATATGGTTCCTCATCCCTTGATACTTTACCATCAGACCAACATTCTGTTTCTTCTCTGCTTCAGTCTGTATTTTCAATTCCATTACCGCCCGCTTGTAGTGGTTGGTTAGGCTAGGCCGGTTAGAACCTCTCCGCAGTTCTCGATTCTGATTGAACTAGGGAGGATCGGTATTGCTGGGGGAGATTGTTCTTCCTCAGCTGGCTTGTTAACCATGGTCTCTTGAAGGTTTCATTCTTTTACCTAACCAGGCCCTTGAGATAACAGCCCATACCATAGGGTAGCCCTACAGAGCCAAAATGAAAGGCCTTCATCCATCATAGGCTAGCATGTTTAACACACTCACATATCAAGTGTACTTGACTTTTATCAATATCAAAGAGTAAAATGTAGCGCAACAAAAGAAACCACGGGACGATAAAACTGAAATGGCAAATTTTCTTGATTATTTAAGTAGGTTAGTTTCTATAAAATGGATAAACGAATGGATGCATGATTACCTAAAGATATTTCGGGTTGCAGGTGTTTCATATTGCGGCACAGAGAGATTATATTTGTTAGTTGTGTCTCGTGTATCATGGCACTTAGTTCTAAAATCTTATTATGCAACAGAAAGATTAAACAATACAGAGAACTAAAGAATGAAATACAAGATGAAAAATATATTAACACAATCAATCTCATCATTGCTAACTTAACTTGTTAAACTAAAAAATTAAAGTACAATTTTAAACAATTTGATACCTCCCCACACATAAATTCATAAAGGGAAAAAGCTAACACACTGGTCTTATACAATGCAAGATTGTCAGTTGTATCCGAGTTGTCTACCTCTCATTTTCTTCGACATTTAGATCCCTTATTTGAATCTGAGAAAGACACTGAATATTTTGTATATTTTTTTTTTTTTATGAAAACTGATACAAAATGAATTTAACTCAACTACTGATTTATACTATATCGACTCAACTTTATCAAATTCTTCATTCTCTTTTAATGCAACCCATTTTTAAATATATTCCATAGAATTTTTTCAAATACAGAGTTACATGAATATCCTATTCATATTATCAAACTAATGTTCAAGTAACAACATATACTTTTTACAATCAACAAGTTACTAAAGCACAAACTCAAGGTATGTGATAGTGACTAAACTCACCTAAGCAATTCAAGAAGAGATTTCTTCATTTACCGCTTCGAGAAGGAAAGAATAAAGCTTTTTCTAACCTTATAATCAACAGTTTTGAAAGCTAGATATTGAGCAAATTACCCAAATGAAAGAAAAAGACAAAAGAGCATCACACATTATTTATTTTCTAATTAATATGCCCACACACCCATGTAGAGTACTTACAATTTAGCATTTAATCAGTAAGTAAGCCCGACTATTACCTTCTAATGTTATGAAATCTGGAGATAATGAAATTGCCTGCAAATTACATGGCACTATCATGTCAAATTCATCTATAAATTGCATAAAACTTTAGTCCCTGCTAGAAGTTTGAGTTGTAAATTACTTTACTGCTTCTTGATTCAAGTAGCATAACTAGATGCATTTGTTCTTGTAAATCCTTCTTTATACTAAATTTAGTAAAAACTTATCATGACTTACCCAACCTGGAAATCATTATTAGAAATGTCGAAAGAACATAAGATCTGGAACTCAACCATTAATGACTATATATCATACTAGTAGCAATGTACTACTCACTCATGAAAAAGAGATTAACCGAAAAGATCCTCTTTTTGGTTTTATTGACTCTAGATTAATAAAATCTGAAAATATACTATTTTTTTTATATATATATATTCAGGATTCTAGCTCATAATCACAAGAACACGAGTGTTCATACTTGTATTCTAAAGGACATTCCATAAGAAAAATATTTTTTTCATAATTTCTTTGTTCACACCAATTAAGCAGTTAACTAGAGATATTTTCATGCCTGTATCCTCTGCCTCTGAGCCTCTTTTTAAATCTAACCCTAGCTACCATTTTCATATCAAACCCATTACTCCTAATTTCAGCCCACACTCCAAAACTATTGGTATTAAGAAGAATCAATATAGAAGGTTGCCGTTCTCAACAGTTAAGGTTAAGCATGACGGATAAAAGAAATTTTGTGTTCTAAACCCAAAACAAAACAAAAAACAAAAAAAATGTTTAGATAGACGACTCTTCAGATCCAGTTTGTAAATGTCGTATCTCCAGCCACTTTCGAGTCTATGGCCTTTGAGAGAGAAATTTAGATTCTATGGCGTTTGAGTGAGAAACTTTGAAGAGTCGATCCCTAGGGATTTTAATTCGACGTTGAAGATGGGGTTTCATTTGGGGTTAAAAAAAGAAGAGGGTGTTAATTAATATAGTACACAATTTGTGTATTTCACTTTTACTTCCACTTAACATAGATTATTAGAGACGGGGCTTTCAACTTTTTAGCAACTCAAAAACTAAATTAGAAACTAGAGACTAGAAAAAAAACAGGTTCCTCACAAACATCTGACTACATGTCATTCTACTCAGTTCACTGCAAGTGATTATGGGCAGACTTCAAATGAAGGGAACAATCAGTTAGAACCTTGTCATCTATCAAAGGATCAATATCAACAATTGCTCCAGTTTCTAAACAAAGCTCCAGAACAAGTTTATTCAGCTAATGTAGTAGGTAATGGTTCAAGTACAAGAACTTGTTCCAATTCTACTCCTTATTGAATTATTGATACAGGTGCTACTAATCACATAGTGGCAGACCTGAGCTCTTTAACCAAATCCACTATTTGCAAGGTTGATAAGCCAAAGAAAGTACATCTACCCAATGGGGATGTTTCCTTGGTTGATTTTATTGGCTCAAGTGCCCTATCTAACAATGATGTGGTCACTGGAGTTTTCCAAGTACCACAATTCCAATTTAACCTATTATCAGTATCTAAACTCACTAAGGAACTGCACTGTTCTGCTACTTTTTTCCCTAACTTCTGTATATATCAGTATCTCTCACATGGGAAGGTGAAGATGATTGGTAAAGAAGATGGTGGTCTATACATACTGTCAAGCAATATAACTTCAAGAGATGTCAATATTGCAGCTAGTTATTCTATTCCATTACTAAGAGTAGATTCTAAACTAGATATAGACTTGTGGCATAAAAGATGTGGGCATGTATCTAGTTCGGTGTTAAAAGAAAATGTTGTCATCAGATTTAAGTAGTATAATTGAGACTCTTAATAAATGTACTATTTGTCCTTGTGCTAAGCAAACAAGGATACCTTTCACAGTTAGCACCTCTAAAAATTCTGCATGTTTTGATTTAGTTCACATGGATCTATGGGGTACTTATAAAACCTCCACTCATGATGAAAACAAATACTTTCTTATTGTGGTAGATGACATGTCTAGATAGACATGGATTTTTCTGTTAAAACTAAAATCTGATGTGAGTACCATTATTCATCAATTCCTAGTCCATGTTAAAACACAATTTGATAAAACTATTAAGTGCATAAGAACTGATAATGGTACATAATTCTTGAATAATGTATGTTCAACCATGTTTACTTCTTTAGGCATTATACATCAAACTTCATGTGCTTATACTCCTAAGCAAAATGGTATTGCTGAAAGGAGACATAGGCACATTCTTGAGCTTACAAGAGCTACAAGATTTCAAGGAAACATTCCTATTAAATTTTGGGGTTTAAGTTGCAGTATATATTATAAACAAAATTTCTAGTCATGTTATTAATAACAAAACTCTTTACAAAGTTATTTAGAAAGCAATCTACAGTGTCACATCTCATAGTGTTAGGTTGTTTGTGTTTTGCTAAAAGTATACAAGAACCTAATAAACTAAAGATCAGGTCCAGAATGGCTGTTCATTTAGGCTATGCAACCACTCAAAAAAGTTACTTGTTATATGATCTAACTTCTCATGTTTTCTTTGTACACAGAGATGTGATATTCAAGAAAGACATATTTCCTTTCAAAATACAAGATCAACAACATACACCTATGTTCAGATTCACTGGTTTAAATGATGGACAACCAACTTTCTGTCACTAACTCATCACATCAATTGTCCATCGCTGATCAGGCTCAGGGAATAGGTTCATCTGAGGAGGTATCTGCAGAAACCAACAATCCTACACTAAATAGAGATTAGGTTCCTGCACCTGGTCCATTGGTGATATAAGAAGAAAATATGAGATCTGCAAGGGGAAAGAAACCACCACTATGGATGAAAGATTTTGTATCTCTCCATGCTAAACATAGTCCATATTCTTTGGACAAATACTTGTCATATGACTAGGTAAACCATTCCTATCAAACATATTTGTCTAAGATCCCTGTCAATATAGAACCTACAAACTACAAAGAAGCTGTTTCTGATCCTAAGTGGGTTGGGCAATGCAATCTAAGATTGATGCACTACAAAATAATCATACATGGGAAGTGGTTACTCTTCCAAAGGGAAAGGTGCCTATAGGTTGCAAATGGATCTATAAGATCAAATATAAGAGCACAGGGGAAATAGAGAGGTATACGACAAGGCTAGTTGCAAAAGGTTATAGCCAAAATAATGTATTGATTATAAGGAGATATTCAGTCCAGTGGTGATGATCAAGACTGTGAGAACAATACTAACTATTGCAGCTCAAAGGCAATGGCACATTCATCAGATGGATGTGTTCAATGCTTTCCTACAAGGGGACCTACCTGATGAGATTTACATGGACCTTCCTCAGTGATTTAAGAGTCAGGGGAGAATAAAGTGTGTAGACTCACTAAATTCTTCTATGGGCTAAAACAAGCACCAAGACAATGAAATGCAAAACTCTTTCAGGCATTACTGAAATTTGAGTTCAAACAAAGTGAATATGATCACTCTTTATTCATCAAGAAAACAACAATAGGCATGGTACTTGTTCTCATCTATGTGGATGATATGTTGATCACTAGAAGTAATCTACTTCTAATTGAAGAAATAAAGGATCAGTTGAAGCAAGCTTTCAAAATGAAAGACTTGGGAGAGTTATAGTATTTCTTAGGTATTGAGTTTTCCAGATCAAAGCAAGGTATTCTAATGCATAAAAGAAAGTATGCACTAGAATTAATTTTTGAAACTGGTCTAAGTGCAGCTAAATCAGCTGGAACTCCAATTGATACTAACTCAAAATTGACTACCAAATAGTATGATGAAGAGACACAGATGACAGAAGATGATCCCTTAACTGAACAAGGAGCTTATCAGAGGATTGTTGACAAACTACTTTATTTAACCATGACAAGACCTGACATCTCCTATGGGGTTCAAACATTAAGTCAATTTCTACAACAGCCTAAGAAGTCACATATGACTGAAGCATTAAGGATTGCGAGAGATGTGAAAAACCAACCAGGACAAGGCCTACTACTGTCCAGCTACTCAAAGAATACTATCACTGCTTATTGTGATGCAGACTGGGCCTCTTGCCCTCTAACAAGAAGGTCAATAACTGGTTACTTTATGCAATATGGAGGGTCTCTAGTTTCATGAAAGTCAAAGAAATAAATAACTGTTTCTAGAAGTTCAGCTGAAGTTGAATACATGAGTATTGCAACCTCTGTAACATAAATTATATGGCTGAAAGGTTTAATGGAGGAACTTAGCACTGAAGTTTCACTACCTATAAACATACACACTAATATCAAAGCTACTATGCAACTTGCAGCCAATCCAGTCTATCATGAGAGGACCAAACACATTGAGATTGATTGTCATTTTATAAGAGAAAAAATCACTCAAGGATTAGTATCTACCAAGTACAGTCCTACTCAAGATCAACCAGCTGATCTGCTCACTAAAGGACTCACAAAAGTACAACTGCAACATCTCAGCTCCAAGCTAGGAGTTCTGAACATTTTCTCACTTCCCAGCTTGAGGGGGAGTGTTGAGAGTGACAAGGACAAGGCAGTGTGAACATGGTCCTTCGTATGTGTTCCCTAATCAGTGTTACTGTATAACTAACTTTCCATTAATTAGTTAGTTAGTTAGTTACAATTAGTTGTAAGTTGGTTAGAATAATTAAGTGTGATTAGCTATCACAACTACTATAAAGAGAAGATCTACAATGTAACTACACATTGATTGAATAACAAAATATTCTTCTCCTCATTCTTCTTTCTACTACTCTTCTTCTTCACTGATTCATAAATAACTATACTCATGCCTCTGCTTATGGCTTTCATGGAACGCCCCTTTCTTTCTACTAGTTCTTACATAAGCAATTTGCAGGAAGTAAACGAAGGCTTACCTTCCGAAATCCACTCCTGAAGTCACGTCTTTCAGTACTGGGACTGAAGTAAAGTACTTACGAGTTGCTATTTGCTAATTTTTTTTTAATCCTTGCTAATTCATAGATGAATGAAATTAGTATAAGATTTTTGTTGTTTAGCTAGAAAATTATCCGTTATTGATTCCCTGTTTTCCCGTAGTGGTACCTTAAGATTTAATGTAAACAATTTCTTTAAAAAATAAATTATAATGCATTCCTTAAGGTTACAGGTGAAGCTTACTTCCTACGGTATCCCCTTGGACCTTAGCCTCTTAAGGGTTGAGTTCTAGTGGCGGGCTCTTGTGGTCTGAAGATTGAATTTTTTACGCTCATTTTTGTAGTTGACTTTTTTTTTACTTGTTATAGCGCTTTGAGTTTTTATCTTATTAAAGATATAAAACAAAAAATATAAAATTAAATTGTTTTAAATATAAATAATTTTTTTATTAAGGTCATGTGTTTAATTAAATGTCATATAATTATGATGTTAAAATGAAAAAAAAAATTTATGTTTGAAAATAATATTAGGAGCATGTTTGATTTAATAGATAGTCATAGAAGTTTATAAATTTTGAGCAATCTTTAATACGCTAATTTTTTTTCTCCATTTGCTGAATGAAGAGACAAAATTAAAACCATTTAAATTCGTTATAAGTGTTTTTTATTTTTTCGATTTTATATAAGAGCTATTGTGTCCCTCTTTAGTGTTCCATATGAGGAAACAGGGAGGGAACTATTAAAGAGGCCAATAAATATTTCCAATGATATACTCCCTCACTTTATTCTTATTTGTCCATTTTAGATTTACATGTTTTTAGAATAATATTTAATATAAATATCTTTTATTTATTTTTATTTATTCGTAATGTTAAAAATAATTTTTATTTTTACTTGTCACTTTTAACATTTCAAGAAAAAATTTAAAAAATTACTCTTAGCATTAGTTATTTATTCTCCAAATCTTTTTGAAAACCTAATAAAACATTTGTTAATAGAGATAGTGTGGTAAAATAGTCATGCCAATAATTTATTTCTAATAGATGTGACAAGTTGAAATGTGACAAGTAGAGATGAAAGGTGGGAAGTACATTTTTTTTTTAATACAATGCTCAAATTAAGGGATGTAAGTAGGTATTAGAAGATAGTAATTTGAGAAATAAGTAATTAATGTTGAGAATAAAATAAATAATTTTTTTATATGTTAAAAATAATAAATAAAAATAAACGGAGAGAGTATGTACACATTTATTTATCTAATTTTGGTTCGATATGAAGTTAGTTACATAGTTTGAATTTTCATTAATGAATTCAAAATATGAAAGAAACACACGAAGAATTTGAAAGAGGTTCATTATCTTACTATATATGCATAACAATAGAGAAAATACATAAAAAAAAAACCCTGAACTTGACAGCATAACTTACTTTAGCACTTGAACTACACGAGTGTTTATTTATCCCCCTAATTTCATTTCGTGTGAATTTAATACCACCTTAACAGATGATGTGACAAAAAAAGAAAAGGAAAAAAATTGAAGGCGTGTAAATCATTTTTTTAAAAAAAATAATGGTCCCACTAGCATTATATATATATAATGAAAAAAAAGGGATAAGGGTCTAAAAAATACCCCAACTTTGGTCGAATTTGTTGTTGCGATACTAAACTTTTATGAGGACCTATTACCTCCCTAGACTATTTAATACCGTATTTTAAACATATATATTTGCCCACGTGGACATAAAAAATAATGCAAAATTATAAATAGTAATGTGTCCACGTGGACACATATATACCTTTAAAATACACTA
>JAJOOR010025253.1:0-22980 GCA_036250505.1 Solanum acaule | reverse complement strand
AAAAACATGTTAATGATTGTTCTTAAGGAAGTAACGTCCTTCGACTATTTTTCCTTTAGATTTAATCAATAATTATCAAGAAGCTCCTTCGATTACTTTAGAGAAAATATATTGATTCAATCCAACCAAACTATGCAACAATATTCACCAAGATACTCCTCTTTCGATTAAATAAAATAATGAACCAGGTTGCAATTTAATTCCAATTTCCATAACAAGTTCAAGCATAAAAATGAAAATCAAAATCCCAACAGATTCATCAATACAACATGTTTGTCAAATACCCTCTAAGAATCTACTCCATGGATGAAAATAAGTTTACTAAGAACAAAAGAGAAAAACAAAAAAATAGCCATCAAACTTTGAATCCCAACTTCCATTTTGGATTCGAGTAGTGTACCACGTCTTCCCCTTCCTCTCCTAGTCGTCGCCTCTCTGCTCCTCGCTCCTTGGTCTTGGGGAAAGCTCCAACATCATATAGCATAGGGTTTTCTTCGAAATTCCAAAAACACCCTTCATTTAATGATTTCACGCCTCTTCGCCATGCGGGCGCGCCGCTGGAAACCCAAGCGCACGACCGGCGTGCGGAGAGGCAGTAGCTGCTTTAATGTGTCCACACGGGCGCGCCGCTGGACACTTGAGCACACGACCACCGCGTGGGTGGATAGCTTAGCAAATGTACATTTTGTTCTTTTTTTCTTTCTTTAGCATTCTTGTTGGCCTTTCTCACTAATCATGCTTAACACTTGAATTTGCACACCTACACTTATGAAACATAGACAATTAATTGCAAAGTTTACATTCAAAACTTGTCTAAATTCATCTCATTTAATTACCCATCAGGTGCTAAGTAAAATCCCATGGAATAGTCATTAATCATATTCCTTTCATCATCTATGTAGGAAAGGCAAAATTAAGCTACCAATCCAAGCTAAAGAAATTTAGAATAGCTCTTTAAATCATGATTCAACTTAACTGAGAAAACTTTTCAACCTTATGAATCCTTATGTGAGAAAAACCTTTCACAATATCCTTGATACTTTCATTTAAAAGTATCCTCAAGTCATATACATAAATTTCATAAAAGCACGCATATCTTCATAAATTCATAGTTCATAAGATTCATCATGTATTCATACTTAAAATCATGGATCATGCATGGGTTCATATGAATTCAACTCAGAACTATGTAAATACTTCAATTCATGCATTAGAAGATAGAAATTAAGCAATTAAATCATAATTTAGAAGAACTCATGAAGATTGAATAAAATCCTAACTTTCAATTGAAAATTGAACTTGTAGAATTGGGATCTTTGGGGACTCAATGGAGGAAAGGACTTCATAGTTGAATACTAACATACCTTGATGATCAAACACCAAAATCTATGGTGAATTGAAAACCTGGAAGCGAAACCTTAGTTGCTTCTTCCTTTGCTTGAGAGAGAAATTTGGGGAAACAACTTGGAGGGAATTCGGAATTTAGGAGAATGATTTTAGAATGGGTAGTTTTAGGACTTAAAATACTTGTATAAGTCTTAGAATAGGGGTCAAAATGATATATATTATGTATTAGATGCATAGGAAAAATACTAAAATAGCCTTGACTTAAAAGCTGATGGGTTCCAGTGCGAAGGTCCGTGAAGATGACCGTGAAGGATCATCTTTGCGTGAGTCCTTAGGGGTCTAGTTGATGGAAAGTTCCATGGTTCGTGGACCACTTCACGGTCCGTGAACCCACCCGTTGAACCAGCCCTAAACTTTTCCAACACTGGTTCAGCTCCACGGCTTGATCTATGGGTCGTTCACCTCTCGACGGACCATACATCAGCCTATGACCACTTCATCACCACCTTTTTCAACAATATCCTCTCCCAATCAAACTTGCCAAATTTGAAGGTGTTATATTATCTCCCACCTTGGGAACATTCGTCCTCGAATGGGACTCAAGCTAACATGAATAGAGTAGGAGAAATACTAACAACCCAACATGAATGCAATCACATAAACAGAGGCGGATCTAGGATTTGAACTTCCTGGGTGCCAAATAGACACATTGATTAGATCACTAAATCAACCTTAGTTTCGATTCCGCACAAAATCCATAAAGCATAACTTTTTTAAAAGTAATTTGCTAATATTATAAAGGGAAAAAGGACAAATATACCCCCGAACTATCATAAATGGTATGCAGATACCCTCCATCATACTTTTGGACATTGGTGCTCCTACCGTTCAAAAACTAGAGCATATATGTCCTTCACTCTAATGGAAGACTCAATGTTGAGACTATGACACGTGTATGTCCGTTAGTATAAGATTATGACATAGAGAATATTTTTATCCACCAATCTGACATTTATTAATAGAGAATATTTTTATTCAATGTGACATAATTTAAAGCTATTTTTAACACTTCTCCATCAAACAAATAACTAATAACAAATTATAAAAAATCAAAGATCAATAAATTAAATTAGTCAACAATAATTACTAATCAAAACTAAGCCAACTAGTATTAAAAAGAAAAAAGGAAATATGATCTTGAAAATATGCATTGTTGAAGCTGATTTCATCATCTATTCGAGGCTGCAAGTGTTTTTTTTTTAAAAAAGGGTCACTTCCCAGATTCGATCCCGCGTCTAGAAGGTGGGATTCACGCCTTTTACCAGTGGCACCACAACACCTTTTAGTTCTATGGGTGCCATTTGTTTATTTATACACATCGTACATATATACCTATACATACATTATGTTTCAACCGAATCTCGTGGGTTGCGCAGCACCCCCACAAGCCTTAGTAACAAAATACATATAATTTTTATTAGTTTTTCTCATCGAGGATTTTCTATATACATTAATTATCATGTTTATTTAATATTAAACCTTTATATATTAATGCAATAATCTATTTATTTAATATAATAGTGAATTATTATTATTATTTTTAAAATATTGAATTTAGAAGTTGTGGAAAGATAGTTAAAATATTTCGCATTAAAAATATATGATAACTTTCCGTAAAAAAGGGAATCACATACATGCTTATTAAACATTTTGTGTTTTTAAAACAAAATAAATAGATAATTATAACTTTGTAAATCCTAAATTTCAGCAGCATTATCTTAAACATTTATCATGAAAGTAAAATTTTCTCTTTTAAAAAAAATTCGAACTCCAATAATTTTTTAACCTTTTTAAATTTTAATAATAAATACAGTTATTCCCTATTTTCTAGAATTGATTTAAAATCATTTTTAAAAATAATTTTAATTATTTAAAAAATCTATTTTTAGCATTATGTTAAATATTTATCATGTAAGTAAATTTTCAACCTTTTAAAAAAATGTTTTTTTACTAATTTATAAATTGGATTTAAAAAAAAAAAAATCTTTTTTTTTTAAAATGTTGTCAGTTGTCATTATTTTTGTAAGTTGATGACATGTGTCTATTTTTATTTCAAATTTATAATATTTAATTAGTTATATAATATTTAATTATTTATTATTTAAAATTTTAAAAATTTGTGGTGCTGACATGTGACGTTTTTTCTTCTCCCATTATATATAGATAAATTTTTGAAATTACACCTCCTAATATTAGAGAGATTGTGCCATTTACAAATTTGACTTTTAATGAGTGATAGTTATTAAAGTAGAATTTCTTCATTAAGTGAGATTAGACACTTCAAGTTTTCCTTTCTTTTGATTTTTGAATTATATTTACTTAAGGTATGTTGAAACTTATTTTTTATTATGTTGAATTTAAAATAAGAGTGTTATGTTAAAAATTGGATTATATATTTAGCTTATAGTTTCAATTTTAATTATTTTGTAGTATAATTGATATATTATTTTGTGTCAAACATTTTTGTTATGTTATGACATTATATTTGTAAATTATGTCCTTTGGCCAAGTAACTCGTTCATGATGTTCTTATAAAACGTGTTCTTTTACTTATTAAAAGTAATTGAATTAAAATTTTATTAACTGGAAAATCATTTATCAATTTTTTTACATTATTAGTTACAAATATATAATAATTAATTAGTATATTTAAAAAAAAAAAATTGTATGTACCTTAAATACCTTATTTAATGTCATTTATAAAGACACATATTTGTCAAATACTAACTTCAATTTTTTTATGACTAATTTTATTTCAAAATTAATTTAACTGTGTAATTGTGCTTGTGCAACCAAACAATACATCTTAAAATACATTGTAATTAGATTATGAAAAACAAATAGGTTATCATAATTACTATATTGAGTAGTAATTATGTAACACCCCGAAAATTTCTAAGTTAAGACTCGAACCATTCTTCATTCACTTGTAGGGTCATATAGGGTGATCCCTAAATTGCCCATATGTTTAAAGGTAAATTATTTAGTGTGATAATGATTTTGGATATCAATTAAGGTCACTAGAAACTCCTAACACAAAGTTGAGTTGAAAATGTCCTTACCGATTAAGTTTTGATGTAATATTCTCTTGGGTCAACTTCAAATGACCATATCTCTTAGAATATAAAGAGTTATGTGGCCCATAACCTATCAAATTAAAGGTATTTGAATCCTCTTTCCAATGCCATCAATTCCGCGTCATCAATTTCTGAGTAAAAAGTTATGACCATTTTACTAATTGATACAGTGCAGTGACGAATTAGCCGACGAGAAAACATTAAAAAAGGATCTTTTTGTCTTTTTACCTCCAAGAAAACCCTAAATGAATTTCTTGAATAATAAAAGGCTCAAAACAATTAGATTTTCATCTTTTAATCCATCATTCTCTTCTCTCTCAATACCCTAAGGAAAAATCAAAGTAGAAGACTCCATTCAAGATTTTTCAATCTTTTTCAAGATTCTTCTTCAAGGTAAGTCCTTCTCCAAGAATTTCATTTTTTTCCAACTCAAATTCCTCCATACAATTATGAACCACTACTGAAAATCATAATTCTTGGTCATAGAGATTTCAAGAAACTAATTCAAGAATCTCAAGAAAGGTTTTCTTGATCTTTCTCCTTCAAGCTATGGTTTCAAGGCTTCTAATCAAGTTCTTTTTCAAGATTCTTCATGAACCTCGTTCTTCCAGGTATGTAAGGCTATCATAGTGTTGGACTAGTTCGTCCTCACGCCCTACGTCTACTTTCAAATCGGTAAAAGAGAAATCTATAATTCTACCCCTAGATTTGAGTATTCTTGAGATAAGTTGATTTTGAGTTCTTGAATTCCTGATTCTTTTGAAATTCTATTCCTAAGTATTGAGTTTCTATATTTTTATTGAGATCCTTGAGTTGATTTTTGCATGTCTATAATTTAGCATGAACCCTATTTTGAGTTATAAATATTGAGAAGTTTTTCAAAGCCAACATTTGAGTTTTAAACTGAGTTTTTGAGGAAGTAAATATGAGTTTTGAGAAAAAAGTTTAAAGGTTCTATTATAAAGACTTAAGAGTTTCTAATGTTATTTTATTCATATATATACATATTCATATGTACCTATGTTAATTATTGGACTTGAAAGATAAGTTCATAAGTGCATGTTTTCAAGAAGGTTAACACATCTCATGTTTTGAAAAGTATTTCAAGTAATGTAAGAAGTCCATTCTTTGAAATGGGTGAATTGAGTACAAAGTTATATTAATTATTTTTGGAGTAGTATCGAGCACCGAGTTGGGTTAGAGTCTTTTATGATTCGGAAGTCCCATAGAACTATGTAACCAGCGTAGGATAGAATATCATTGATTCTTCATGCGACTCCTCACTACCCCTGAGAAGGCTATAGATGGATCCATAGTCACAATATCATCCTATACCCCCGAAAAGGTATAGGATGGGCCCTTGCAACGTGCAGCGGAGGCGTTGTATCATTGCTAGACTCATAGTAATGGTTATCGGTTAGAGAAACTCCCCACAAGTAAATTATATTATTTTCATGTTGCTTTCATTTTATATTTTATTGTAAAGCTTAAATGGTTTTCGCTTCATGTTCATGTATTGATTCAGTTGAGTTGCTTTCAGTCATTCAGTTCAGTTATTTGTTTACTCAGTTATTTTACATACTCGTACATTCCATGTGCTGATGTCATTCGATCTGCATCCTTTTATGATGCAGATATAGGTGTTCATGATAATCAATAAACGCTTCGTTAAGATCATTCTACACTCCAGTTAGCTTTGGTGAGCCTCATTGTATTCCACAGGACTTCATAATTACTTTCCAGTTAGTAGTTTTGAGGTGTAATGGGTCTTGTCCCGACATCCTTCCTTAATAGTAGAGGCTTCATAGATATACAATTTTGGAGAGTCTTTTAGTTTCAAATATTTTATTTAAAACTCATGTTTCATACTAAGTATATTCAGCAAAGTTTTGAGATTCAATAAACTGTTTTTAAACGTTTCTTTCAATTTGATGCTTATGTATGCTCAAGTTAGTCTTCCCGTTGTAGTCACCCAGGATGAGGGTTCGCTTGGGGACCAACGATGGTTCTTGAGTGCCGGCCACGTCCAGGGTGTAGGCTCGGGTTGTGACATATTAGGTTGTGTAATTGTATAATTACAAGGATGGTACTTACACTAATTGTAATAAACATGCAGCTTTCAAAAGAGATCCTAAACAATTTAAGAATGATAGCATATCCAGTTTTGTTATGTATTCTTGTTTTCAGTCTTGAAAATTTTTTGAAGTGTTTTTTGATCTTCTATTTCATGCCATGGGATGAGATTTAATGGAATAGTGAAAATTCATATAGTCAATCCTATCTTATTTGCAATTGAGGTGTGATTGTGGTTTCTTTGTTTCTATGAACTGTTGTTTTTTGCAACTCTTCTTTTAATCTGATGGTCTTCTGTAAAAAAACATTTATACCCCTTGTTGCTCCCAATTGCACACGCAAGTGTACATAGTTGCGCAAGTAATATAATGGCTCTTAAATGAACCGAATTATCGAACCCAAAGGACTTGTCAATTAACTATTTACTAAATTATACTAGTCTAATTATTTATTTAAGAGTGCTAAAAATGTTTGATTTTTATTTAAAAAGAAAAGAATGCAGGAATGAAATAATAAAATTACTTACAGTGATTTGGAAAATTCCAGGGTTGCAACATGTATAGTTTCATGTATCACATCTCATGCATGAATTAACTACGGTTTAAAGGGTTGATTTTATGATCATGGTCTCCCGACCTCTAATCGCCTACTCCAATTAGCTGTCTAACTACATAGTTGAGGGGGGATAGTGTCACGACCCAAACCATCGTGATTGGCACCCACACTAACCCTCCGGTGGGAGAACCATTACTACAACCAGACTAAGCAACTTTAACCAAAAACTAAGCATTTAAAGATACAGAAACAGGTTTAAATGACTAAAGAAATATGGAATTCCCATAAACTCCGGAAGTTCAACAAAACAACTAACAACTATTGCAGAAGTTAACCCCTAGAACTGAAAGTCATTGTACCAAAACATCTACAGTGCAACAAGTCTAATAAAAAGGGGTACAACCCCAACCAAACATAAGAAATATCTAAACACTAGTCTGAGTCCGAAGAGAATGGACTAAACAAAAATGAAGGATTCCATGGCAGCCTGAAAGAACTGGCTCACCCTTGAAATCTGGTCTTAATCACTGATCTCCTAACTGAGGTCTATAGTAGCTGCCTGAAGATGCCCTGTACTCAACAAAGAATGAGCAAGTGAAGTATCAGTACACAACCACAGTGTACTGGTAGGATCACACGACTATTCAGTAAGCGAACATATACAAGCAATCATAACACAGTAATGTACAATTCCACATTCTCAATAACAAGTAGATACGATAGTACAATGGTCCTCTCATGGAACACACACCCAAACTATTAGTGTGTCGAAAGGTGACACCCGATCCAATATATGTGTCGAAACGTGACATTCGATCCAATATATGTGCTGAAACGTGACACTCGATCTAATGTATGTGTCAGAACGTGACACTCGATCCAATGTATGTGTCAGAACGTGACACCCGATCTAATCAGCACAACCATAATCACAATCACACCCATAATGTACATACTCATAATCATAAAATCAATTATTGGTTCATGGCAATTGATTTCATTAGGTTTGATCCACAGTGCCTCATTCACATACATGCATACATTACAATGAAGCAATTACCGACATATATCGCACAAACATGAAATCAAACCATCACCTACCTCGAAACCAAGCTTGAATCCTCCTAAGAGACTTGAGCCTTCCCTTTCCAGATTCTTTCCGCTTGGTCTTGGTCTAAAAACAATCAATTAACGCAAGGATCAATAAACAAGGCCTAATTTACCCAGATAATAATCAATCTATATATCCATGGCCAAACCCAAGATCCTAATGTTCAATTAGGGCTTTTCACACCATTAGCTTCAGGTCAAAACCCTTCCCCAATGATAATTACCCAAGAATCTAAGTTCTACGGATCGAAAAATGGATTAGGGGAGTAAAAACCTTACCTTTAGTGCTAGAAGTGGTGGAAAACTGTCAAGAACTTGCCCTGGGTCGTCTCTTAGCTCTCAAGAATGAAGGTTTGTAGAAAATAACATTTTTGGGTTTTTTCCTCGATTTAAGTCACGAATGTCCCGCTACAACGACCCCGCTATGGAAGTTTGCACGGAGACAGAATGTCGGAATTTGAGTTCCAAGCTCCCATTTCGCAACACACCTTTAACCCTTGAGGTTTAAAAAACTACCCTTTCACGCCAAGATCAGTTTCAGGAGTTCTATTCGCCCGAATTCGATTCCGTAAAGCTGTACAGGCTCCTTAACATCTTGGCTATCCACTGATCTGATCAAATTCATAATTAAATCTCCCATTCATTACCAGATTTCCCTAGACCTTATCTGACTCAGATTTCGTCCAAATCTAGACTAGGCTAGAAATTTCCAAGTCACTACTCAAAAGTTTTCTGGCCCAAATTCTTTCTCTATTGGCTTTTCCATAATGTTGGGAACAAGTCGTTACAATAGATACCAATTTACCCATCACTCGTCCCCGAGTGATAAACTAGGAAAAACTTGGTTAAGGTAAGAGTAAAGTAGTATCTGAATTGTCGAATAACTGGGGATACTTGTCTCGCATGTCCTTATCAGTTTCGTAAGTAGCTTCCTCAACCGAACGATGCTTCCATTGAAATATAACGGAATTTATCTCCTTGGTCCTTAGCTTTCGGACATCGCGATCAAGAATTGCAACCGGTTTTTCCTCATACTGAAGGTCTTTGTTTAACAAAACCGAGTCTCACTTTATGATGTAATCTTCGTCCCCAAACCAACCAATTGAATACCTACACATAATCAATACATGACCTCGACGACTAGATGGATATTAAGATTGTCGGACAACCATTAATACGCATGGTATCTCTTCTATAAATTCTCATAAGGAAGGTGGTACATGTAGAACCACTGGAATACTTTAACTCCAAGACAACACCAAATATGTCATCTAAAATAACCAAGTCTTCGGAATCATCCCACTCAACCAAGAGAACATCACAGGATCGGTACACCTGATCCACCACTAGGGATCCACCCACAAAAGTGAAAACACACGTGAGCATAACTAGTGAATCATACTCACAACCATGTACAAAATGAAATAGATGGTCACATAAGAATTTACGAAATAACTATTGAATAACACTAAAGGTTTTCCTCCGAAGAGCCGATACTAGCCATTTCCATTCAGTTGACTCCACATACTCTTCACATCATTCCACTGATGCCCAAACTCTCAAACACTCCGACCATTTACCTTACTATAAAACCAACACTTTTAAACAAAAACCTTTCTTAGGTACTTAACAATCAACCGTAATAAACTTTACGACTCAACCCAGGTGTATGTCCTTTCAAATGCTCAATACCTAATACAATTGATCATTTCTCACCTTGCAATTTCATACCTTGACAAAATATATCACCACGAATGTAGACTTACAATGAAAAATATGAATTGTAAATTCAAGCGTATGACACAATCCCCTTATCTATCAACATTAGCTTGTACCTTGAAGATTCTGATGAATTCATAGATTTTTGCTTATCATTGATCGCATCTCCATCGATCATACAATATCTTTCGCTAAAAATTTAATCATACTCATTACTAAACTCAAAAACAAATACAAAACACTTATCATCACACTCGAGCTAATCTCTGTACACTCCTTTCTCAAGTCTTTTCCAATAGTTTTTAACCAATCTGACGGACCCGTGACACTATTACCATAGCCACAACAAAATGAATGAAATCACGCGTCTATGAACCCAATTATATACCCCTATGAAGATACCTCTTTAGCCTTTGTAATCAAATAAAATATTCTTACTCTCGCCTCTCTCTGAAGGCTGTACTACATCCTACTATTTTTTTCTTCATTATGACTCCAGCTCTTTTAAATTCTATTCGAGTGGTGTTCCACAATCTCTTAAAACTTTCCATACAACCACGTTACTCACCAAATATTAGAAAACCACAACCTTAGATACTCACAAGTCGTAATTACTATACAAAATTTGCTTAACCAACAATCTTATTATATAGTTGCATTCCATCACAATCCATCATGAATATGAGCCAAATATGTGATACGCTCAAATTACACTACCCTAAAGAAGTATAAGCGATCGTTATCAAGTAAAAGAACCAAACTTGTAGGTTGGGGTCGATCCCACGAGGAATATGGTTTAGACTTAACTTTAACTCACTATTATTTTCATTTAGCCAAATTATTTCTGAGAAAAGTAAACAAGGTGATTTTGTAAGTAAGAAACTGTTTAGAATGCTTAAGTAATAAGTGAACACAATTTAAAGTTTGATTTATCCATATGAGAAAGAAAGTAGGGTGTATGTGTTCTCCACAAGCTCTTAATGCGGTAATCCTTTCCTAGTGTTTTACATGCAAAGTTGGTATGTTAGCTATCCCTAAGTGATTGGTCCTCCAAACGTAGGCTCAGGGACAGGTAGGGTACATTTGGGTACTTTTTAGTGACTTTCTGCCCTCCTTGACATTACATTGGCTTTTTACCTCTTCTCTCAACCAATTCTTGACATCTTTTTATTTTCTGCTTTTTCCCTTGACTTTTCTCAACAGAGATGTGATTTTGCATTTATCACTCTTATTTTTCACATTCTTTATGTTCTTTGTTTTCTTCAACATCTTTTCATTGCTCTTTTTGTTTCTTTTGACTTCAATCACATCTTTTTATTTCTTTTCTTTTCTTTTCTCTTTCTTCTACACAAAACTCTTTTCATACCCTTTGATTTCGGTTTCCTTTTTCATAGCCACCTTGAACTTATGTAATTTGCATGAGTTGAAGTGTACAATATCTGATGTCGGACCAGGGATAAGATTAAGGTAACCTTTTGAATTAGCCACCCTCAACTTAGGCTTTTGTTCTAAGTCATGGTGCACATATCCAAGGAGGGACCGGGGCCAAAACAATCTTTTAGGGAAGGTGAATTAGGTGTATTGAAAGAAGTGGTCTACATTAGGCTCAAACATTTGGATCAAAGGGAACTTTTATATCTTTTGGTTGAATCATTTTAGGCTTGAGTGGACTTAATTTGAGCAAGGGCCTATGATCATTTCCCAACTTCTAGCCTAGATTATCTTAGAAGGACCAACGGGGCAAGTTCTAGATTGATACATACTGTATGAACATTCAAGATTTTCTCACACACACTTGGCACATTGTTTCATTATCATTTTATTAAATTACCAGTTCAAGTTTTATCTTAAGTTATGCTATCCTACCAGTTCCATATCATATCATATGAAGATTCAACTCATTCAGCCTATAGATCTAGCACATTTCACAATTTTTGGACGAGTATCAATTTCATGCTTTTTATGCCGTCATGCTTTCATTTTTCTACTTAATTCTACTCATACATTCCTCACATGTCGGTTCAACATAAAAGTAATAAGTCCTTTAGGGGAAAAGAATACAGGCAAGAAAACCCCAAAGGAGGATTATGAGTTGGGTTACAGATTTTACGTATCAGGACACTTCATCCATTACTAAGTGCCAACGATCGTTAGTCAGTAATATAACCCAACTAAGTGAGTTGGGGTCGAATCCCACAGGGAGTGTTACGTATTTGAGAATCAATAGAAAAGCATGACTATGTTCAAGTCAGTCATAGGTAAAAACATTTACGAATAAAATCATGGTTCAAGTTAGGGGTGACACAAGTGTCAAATATCAGGGATTTGGTTTCAACTATCAGCTACAACAACAAATAACATGAAAGTAACAAATATAGAGACAAATTCTTGGGATGTGATTGGATTATGGGCTAAGGTAGAAAAATGGGTGATTGCAATTAATAGTGAATAACTGTAAATCAGGGAATAAGCTAGACTTTAGTGGAGATAAATTTTCTCTCTAACAATTTACCCTGAATCAAATTGGTTTCTCTCGAACACCAATAAGCAGCAATTAAGAACAACCTTCGCTTTAGTCCATTCACTCTCTCAAGCTGAATGTGTGGAAAAGGGTTAGGATTTACTGTCTCGAGCTGAACCAATGACAATCCAATACCCATAGACCATCAAATCAGTAATCTTGGTTTTAAAACCTCTCTCTCGAGTAAGCCAAAAACATGAAGGTAGAGTTGCATTTGCAACTACAGCCCTTTAGATTAAGACACAATTGCTGAATGAAATCACCTTTAAACAACATTTACACTATCAATTAACAATACCCAATAGCTAAATCAACCTATAATCACATAATCACACCCCAAGAATTGGGGTTTTAGCTAGACATCATAAAAAGGTAAAAATCATTACCAAATTGTGTTTCCATCAACTGGGTAAGATTAATATTGTCTTTATAGAGGTCTAATATGAAGAATCTTCAACATCCATTTCCAATTTCTCAGAAATGGAAATCTTCAAATCTTCAAAGCTAAGGATATATTGTTTCAAAACTCAGTTCTAAGCTCTCTATTGAAAACTAGATTAAACAATGATAAAATTGATAACTGTATACTAAACTAAGAATTTAAAAATGTATTTATAGTCACCAAAAAATGTGCTCTGAAGGTCCATTTGGCGTAATAAGTCAGGATCGCCGATCCACTCGGCGATTCACCCTTTGGTCAATTCCATCGCCTTTCTACTTTGGCCTTCAATATCTTCAAATTCTGTAACTTTGGGTGATATGGCACTGCATCGCGGAACCGTTTGGCGACTCACCGACTGCTCCTTTCTATCGCCGACTTGATTTTCTCCTTCAGGGCTTGGCATACTGGAACATTAGGCGAGACCATGGCCATTCAGCGACTCTCCCAATGGTTTAGGCGATCCTCATGCATTCTTTTCTTCGTTCTTTCAGCTGGCTTGTTCTTTTTTTGCTCATTAGTGTGCATGCTTTGTTCCTCAATCCAAATACCTGAAATTCAAGGATTTACATCAGTTATTGGCATAAAATATGCATTTGAGGACATTAAATATATTAAAATGAAGCCCTAAATGAGTCCAAATCGTGGACTTATCAACACCCCAAACTTAAACTTTTGCTTGTCCTCAAGTAAAACGCAAGTTTCGCATTTCAAAAAGGATGTCTCAAACTGTGCTACATAAGACTCAATCATGAATGCACACAAAAAGACTTAACTTACTCATGCAAGGATCAATTGTGCACTCAAAGATTCAAGTTGTGACTCACCACCATCAAAGATTATCAAGTTCACAATACTTGCTTCAAATGCAAGTTCAAGCTCAACAAAGGTATTCAAATGCCCTCACACAAAGAATGATTCCATATTCACACACAATGGTTCACAATTTAAAGCTCCGGAATCAAATGCAATGCTCACAATAAAAAAGATGAACACAATGCATGATTTCACCCATAGGTTTGCTCTTATTTTCCAATCAACAATTTGTCTCAGCTCACTCAAGATCAAAAAGGTTTTTTCAAGGCTTGTAGCGGGGCTGAGTGAAAATGTATGGTCATTTAGGCTCAATGGTTGTAATCCTCATGAAATGTGGTGTGAACAACACTTTCTTTCCTTTTCTTCATCATTTACATTTGTGCTCACAAGTCCTCCCATTATTCACTTTCCATGGACTGTTGGAAACCCCATTTCTTCTTGCATTTTCACAACTTTATTTCACAACTTTTTCATTCTTTTTCTTTTTTTTGTTTTTTCCATTTTCTTTTTTTTGTATGGAGGGGTTGCATTTTTCTCAAAACCATGGGTCAAAGGGGACTTTCTTGCGCTTCTTGATTTACCTTCTCCTTTCACCACACCCCCAACTTAGGCTTTTGGCCTAAGTTGGCTATTCACACAAACCACAAATCATGAGGATTATGGGTAATGGATCAAAAAAGGTCACAATTTCATCAAGTTTCTTCCAAGAAAAGGTTAAAGCTCAAGGGGTGATCAAGTGGAGTTCACACCTGCTTGGCCCTCATGACCATCTCCTGTGCCATAATCATCCCCAGATTGATTCTCGTCCCATCAAGGATGCAGCCTAGACAGGCAGCTTTGGCAAGGTGGAGAATTGACTCGTTCTGGGATGGCATGATAGTACTACTGATGAAGCCAAACTAGAACTAGGCCGCTATGTTGAGATCTTTCTTTCTAATCGGTGCTCCGATCTCCAGCCACTTGGGAGTATCGTCTAATATAGCGGGGCCAACCATTTCTTCATATTGTCTAGAGTCTTTGTCCTAATCAGATGTTGGCACTCGTCATCAATGTCATCGGGACAATCCAGGAAAACATTAATAGCCTCACTGTCACACTTGACCTTCTTTTCCCGAACAACTACATAGTCAACCGGTTTGAATGTTGCTGCTAGCTTTTTCCTCTGTGGTATCAAGGCCCCATAAGAAGTGTAGAACTCCCGGATCCAATTTGGAATATATGGGCCACGGGGCTTGGTGAAGATCTGGAAATTATGAGACTTCAAACAGCTCACAATCTCTGGGTACCTATCAATCACCCCATCAGTGGACAGACTCTTCTCCTCAATAGTTGTCCTCAACCCCTCAGATTTTAATCTGTTCATAGACTTAGGGGGATGACCCTGAACTGGTGGTGCAAGCACAACTGCCTGTGCTGGTACTGGAGAAGAGAAAGTGGTGGGCTGAGGAGTCCTGATCCTAGACGGATCGTTCATTCTTTTGGATCGCTTCTCTGCCCTCTGTCCTGCAATCAACTCATCATCATCATCAGAAGTTATAGTCTGAGGTTCTTGGTGCTCACCCTCACTCTCAGAAGTGGTGAGGTTAGTGGCGTAGTTGTCGTCACTGTCGGAGCTGACCTCCAGTGACGCATGCGTCTTCTCTTTTCCTTTGCCTTTCCTACCAGTTGTGGGAAGTTTGGTGGCCTTGCCCCTGGATGCAGCTGCATCTTCATTGAGTATAATCCCCTTAGCTTTCTTTCGGGGTGACTTGTTTTCCCAGCAACTTTTGGTCTAGCCATGTCTGCAAAACATCAAAAAAGTTACAAACAATTCAATTAGATGCACAGAAACACAGTTACGGATAGACTCGCCGATTCGGTCGGTGAATCAGCAAAATCACTTTGGCGAGCTAGATCGGGCACGCCAAAAGGATTGGCTTTAAATTCTCAGAAAAATTTGGCAAGTCGGCGATGGGAAAGCCTTTCGGCGAATCATCGACATCATTCAGCGAGCAAGGCTTAACCCGCCTAAAGTTACAGTGCAATTTACGGTACAGGGGTACAGACAAAGGGCGATTAAGAAGACTTTTGGTGAGTCACCGAGTACCTTCGGTGACCTCAAGCTTATTCACCGAAAGTTACAAAACTAAACTCCAAGTATAGCATGAAATTAAAGGCGAGATGGGGAACTTCGGCGAACCGCCGAGTGGTTTGGCGAGCTCAACCCAGCTTGCAAAACGACCCTATGTGCTTACTTTCAACCCAACTTCTCGAATTCAACCTTACAACCCCCGAAAACAAAATCAAAGCATGCACACATCAAATTAAACTAAGACCCATTACACCCATTACCCCGGGATACTCAGACTTCTCCCTTTTTTGCCAAATTTGGCCATTTGATGACTTTTGCGCTTAAGAATGACGTCACCCTCTCTATCATTGGGAAAATTACGTCATTTGGCACAACTACGGGTTACTTAGACTTCACCCGACTAGACTCAACAACATGTAAGCACAACCACACAAGATTTAACCAATTTTAAGGTACCAAATTACGGGAATTCAACATTAAAGGCATTATGGGCAAGATTATCGAATTAACACAGACATATACAAACATAATTAAGATTAGAGAGGCCCAGCACACTTCAATAAGATAAGATCATTGCAAATGAGTACAAATTTGATACAAATAAACTCGGGGTTCGGGAAACCAACCTTAGATACCGATTAAAATGATATTAAAATGCTAGGCGGCAATGTAATCCCAATTCGAGCACAAATCAATGACTAAAATACTCTAAAAATGCAAGAAATATAGAAACTAATGTGCAGGTGTGAGTTTGGGAAGATTAAAGGTGAGGGAAAGTGAGAGTTGGAAGTTTAAACCTTTGGCATTTTAAAAACCGTCCAGTTCTCGCCCATTTGGCGACATTAGTCGTGCTCGCCGACCCACTCGGTGACTCGCCGATTGCTCACTTACCTCGCCGAGTTTTACAGGACCTCTAGTTAATGTGGGGGTCCAAACGGTGGATTAGACTACGATCTCCGACATGGTAGGCTATTCGCCAAGTTGCTCTTGTGCTCGCCGAGTTTTACAAACTCCACTTTGAAAATGTTTTGAGTCCAACGACAGTCTAGGTCGGGCTCGGCGACCTCTTCAGGGACGTGCCGAATGGCTCTTTAACTTGCCAATCTTCATCTTTCTAACACTTTCTACACTTCAACCTGCACAATCAACACATCATTATTTCAAACTTAAAGAGAAATCAAATATAAACTTGGGTTGCCTCCCAAGCAGCGCCTTAGTTAACGTTGTGGAACAATGCAAGTCCACACTTAAACCTTATTCTTGGGGTTAGTCATAGTATCACTAGGCAAACCTTCTTGTTGTCTCGGGATTAGATGAGACGAGATATGACCCATTTGGGTCTCCAACTGCTTGATCGATACTGAATGGGAGGTAACGGTCTGGCTAAGGGTCGACACATCTTCTTTTATTTCTTTCAAGGTTTTGTCCGGCCCTTTAACTTTATTGAGGATACGAGAGAGACTATTCTCAGAGCGGCCACCTTCCGAATCCTTTGGCTTTTAGCGCTCGTGAGGAGGCACATACCTATCATTCTCCCTATCCTTCCAATTGGGATTCCGATCCCTCTATTCACGATCATGATCAGGATCCTTCCAACCTTCATCCCTATTCCAACCTTAGTTACCACCGTGCCTCGAATAGTTTGAACGATAACCACCACCTTAGTTGGCTAGGAAATTCACCTCTTCATTATATAAAGCCTCAAACTTGGCTTCATCCGGATTAGCATACCCGACACCCACGACATTGACACTTCGAACACCAGCTCCCATGACATTTTTGGACAAAATGTCAAGTTGTGTCATGATCTTGGCCATGTTCTGGTCCTTCTCTTGGTGTTTCTCCATCTGCTCCTTGGTTAATTTAAACGTGAGAGGGGAGACCTAATCTTCACAGGTGTACCATGCCATGTTTATGGTAGTCATGCCATCCAAGAGCTGAGTTGCTATAGCATAAGGTTATTGCATCAAACCTCCCAAAGAAAGTTGGTCAGCAACACCCTTGTTTACCGAGTCAAGACTCCAGTAAAAATACTGCAGCAACATGTTGTCAGGCAAGCCATGAGTTGGGCAGTGAAGCACCAACTTCTTGAATCACAACTAAGTTTTAATGAACTAGTTCGCTTTCTAGACGCTTGAAGCTCTGAATGTTGTCCCAAAGAGTCATCATCTTCGAAGGAGGAAAAAATCGCACTAGAAATGCGGTAACCAACTCCTCCAACGAAGTGATTGATTCACGTGGCAATTCAGCCAGCCACTTGCACGCTTCCCCCCATCAAAGAGAACGAGAACAACCTTAATCGGACCGACTCTTGGGAGATGTTCTTGAAGGAAAACGGTCTGCATACATCCCTGAAGTTTCTAATATGCTCTTGGGGATCCTCATGAGCCAAACCACTAAACAACCCCTTCAATTGCAAGAGTTGCAACATAGTACTTGTGATGTGGAACACCGCATTCCCTTTGGTCGGAGGCAAGCGAATGGCACCAATACCACCCATAAGATGGGGGTCGTTAACATTAGGTTCATTGACACCATTGAGGTTTTCGATGTCATCTTGATGGCCTACTTGGTTGCCATTGCTGCCGTTCACACTCATACTTCCTGTTTCAACACACAAATGAGCAAAACAAAACTAAAATTAAGTAAGTTTCACTATGACTAACAAGAACAAAATTCAACTTAACTAAAAATTCTCATGTAAAACCAATTCCTAGCAGCGACGCCATTTTGATTTCACGTATAAGGACACTTCATCCAATACTAAGTGCCAACGATCGTTAGTCAGTAATATAACCCAACTAAGTGAGTTGGGGTCGAATCCTACAGAGAGTGGTACGTATTTGAGAATCAATAGAAAATCATGACTATGTTCAAGGCAGTCATAGGTAAAACCATTTACGAATAAAAGCATAGTTCAAGTTAGGGGTGACACAAGTGTCAAATATCAGGGGGATTTGGTTTCAACGATCAGCTATAACAACAAATAACACAAAAGTAAGTAATGTAGAGACGGGTTCTTAGGATGTGATTGGATTATGGGCAAAGGTAGACAAATAGGTGATTGAAATTAATAGGGAATAGCTGTAAATCAGTGAATAAGCTAGACTTTAGTGGAGATAAATTTTCTCTCGAGCTGAACCCATGACAACCCAATACCCACAGACCATCAAATCAGTAATCTTGGTTTAAAACCTCTCTCTCGAGCAAGCCAAAAACACGAAGGTAGAATTGCATTTTGCAACTACAACCCTTTAGATTAAGACACAATTACCGAATGAAATCACCTTTAAACAACATTTACATTATCAATTAACAATACCCAGCAGCTAAATCAATCCATAATCACAAAATCACACCCCAAGAATTGGGGTTTTAGCTAGACATCAATAAAAGGTAAAAATCGTTACCAAATTGTGTTTCCATCAACTGGGTAAGATTAATAGTGTCTTTATAGAGATCTAAGATGAAGAATCTTCAACACCCACTTCCAATTTCTCAGAAATGGAAATCTTCAAATCTTCAAAGCTAACGAAATATTGTCTCAAAACTCAGTTCTAAGCTCTCTACTAAAAACTAGATTAAACAATGATAAAATTGATAACTGTATACTAAACTAAGAATTTAAAAATGTATTTATAGTAGCCAAAAAAAGTGTTGCGAAGGTCCATTCGGCGCCATAAGTTGGGATCGTCGATCCACTCGGCGATTCACCCTTTGGTCAATTCCATCGCCTTTATGCTTTGGCCTTTAACATCTTCAAGTTCTGTAACTTTGGGCGATATGGTACTGCATCATGGAACCGTTCGGTGACTCGCCAACTGCTCCTTTCTATCGCCGACTTGATTTTCTCCTTCAGGGCTTGGCATACTGGAACATTAGGCGAGACCATGGCCATTCGGCAAGTCGCCCAATGGTTTAGGCGATCCTCAGGCTTTCTTTTCTTCGTTCTTTCAGCTGCCTTGTACTTTTTTTGCTCATTAGTGTCCATGCTTTGTTCCTCAATCCAAATACCTGAAATTCAATGATTCACATAAGTTATTGGCACAAAATATGAATTTGAGGACACTAAATATATTAAAATGAAGCCCTAAATGAGTCCAAATCGTGGACTCATCAGTTACTCCGACTTTACCCTATCACTCACAATCCAATTACCCCACCCCAACAAAATAAGGTGCAATTGCCCTTAATGCACAAAAATCAAAAGTAAAGCATAGGGTGAAGCAAACCAGTGGCGCAAATGCACCGAAGACCTCTTAAGAAGAGGGAGGGTCCGGTTTCCCGGTGCCCGCTGGATCAACACTGGGGACGCCATCAATAACGCCCTCACCAACTATAGTAGCACCCTCAGTAGTGCTCAAACTGCCAGATGGGCCAACACCTATCTTACGGTCCCGCTGCTGTCTTCTCTCCTCTCCTCATCCAGGATGGACTCCCTTTGGGCTACTTCGACTAGCTGTTGCTCCTTCTTTGCAATCTGTGAACCTCCTCAGCATCAGAAGTGTGGTCGAAGCAGTCGGGCTTCCCAGCAGCGAAGAGTCTCGTGGTGGCATAGTATCGCCAAATATGGTAGTCATCACCACATCATCCTCCACCGTTGTAGGGGAAGCCTCTGGTGCAGGCTTAGTAGGGGCTAAGAGGGCAGAAACATCAGCACAGAGTCTAGCCAACTCCGTCTGGAAGGTGGACACATCAATAATAGGGGTAGGCCTCTCTATGACTCCAATTCGAAAGCATCCAGGCGCTTATGAACGGCCTGAATCTTCCGATCCATCATCTACTCCATCCCGACCTCAGACTCCTCAATAGAATGATCCATCCACGACCTCATATGCTGCAGCAAAGTGGCCATCTATGTCTCCAGCTTCTGGACTTGGGCTAGAGGAACGATTGTGGACCCTTTAGAGGTAGTGGCTCGGGAGGAGCTCGGGGCCTGACTAGTGGCTGAAGAGGGTGGACCCCGGGCACCTGGAGCAAGGGCTGGAATGGTGGTGTCATCATTCTGCATTTTCTACACATCCGCAATAAGATCAACACCCAAAAATGGTACATCAACATGTGGCTCCCTTCGTGGTGCGGCAAGGTTGACATCATCCCGAATGAAACCAATTTCCAAAGTCTTGGTTGCCTTAAGCAACCTGTCACAATGCCAAATAGGCACTGAAGCCTCCATACAGAGATGGAAAATCAGACATGGGAAAGGTAGGGTGGTGGTGGTCTTGAAGGCCCTCTCGTGTATCTCTGCGATCAGGATGTGGGAAAAATCAATCTGCAACCCCACCATAATTGTTGCCAGCATCACGGCCCGGTCCCATGTAACAACATTGTCTGCCTGAGTAGGGGACAATCGATTCCGCACCAATAGCCAGAAGAACTTCACAGCGAAGCTCAAAGTCGCCTTCCTGATAGCCAGAGTAGGATTTCATACCCACTCAATGCGCTCCCCACTCTTAGTAATATGATGTGCCATCCAACGAAGCAATTTCTCTCTGAACAACATCTCTCTGAAAATACCCGCTCTGGACAATGCGCATTCGGTAGGCATACTCTGTTGTATTAATAAGCAAAGTGTGGGTTGGGCCATTTATGATCCGGCAAATGGTGGCCTTTGAGATGTCGACCTGGAAGCCCTACACCAATGTGGACTGGAGTGGGGGCTCAGCTACGGGCTTGGCCCGTTTAAAGATGGAGTTTCGAACGGTGGCAGCATAAGAGGGATATAACTCTCTAGTCATCTTCTCGCTGTAGTTCTCGAGGCTTCGTGACATCCACTCGCATCTGTGCCTCTAGAAGAGCTCTTGAATAACTGGTGTAGTATGGAGGCTGCCAGTAAGGACCCTATGCTCCTCAGTAACAATTTAAGCCATTCTCATGTGTTCATTCCACATAGTCCCATTCTCATATAACTGATACTGGCTCGGAATGCACCATCTGTTCGGATCATCGGCATTGGGTGCAGGCTCAACTCTGGTAGGTACCGGGCTGTCTCCTGAGCTATCAGAGGAAGAAGTGGGACTGCCGCTAGAACTAGAGCCAGACTATGACTCGGAGCCAGGCTCTGTCTCTCCAACCTGTATGGCCCCCTCCTCAGACTGGGGGTAGTGACCTCGTCGGAGCTAACTTGCTGGGCTCTATTCCTAGTAGTGCGGGGGCAGTAGGGGAGACCCTGGTGTTTAGTGGGATGTACTCGTGATCCGTGTCCTCATCCAACAGGCGTCGAGAATGGGCCACAAACTTGGATTTTCCCTTCTTAGCATACACCGATGCTTGTTTAGGAGCCGTGGTACCTGTGGAAGACTAGTTAGTACCAAAACAAGGCAATAAGACTCATAAAATAATTTTAGAACAAGAATCAGACCCAGACAAAAACTCAAAAATATTTCAGGCAGTAGTAGAACTGGTGACCCATGGTGGGTACCTACGGTCCGTCGATGGAACGACGGCCCGTGGGGTCACATTTTTGGGTTCTAGATGGGGAACCACAGATGTGCAGAACGGTTCGTCGATCAAACGACGGACCGTAGTCCACATTGTGGTTCTAGACTTATACCAATTTTGTGTGTTGTTGACCCACGGTCCATGACCTACGGTTCGTAGGGTGACCTATGGTTCGTGGGTGGGGATTGTGGATCAGTTTGTGCCAGACATCATACTTGAACTCGTGGGTAATGCACTATTTCAACAAACACTCAGTTAAACTAAGCCTACACATGCATTTCAACATGTATTTTGGTAGTGCATCATCCTTAGGGTTATGCACATTTAATTTCATTCACATTCACACAAAACCATTGAACAACCCTAAGTCAAAAACTCCCAATTAGGCCTATTATTAGTTTTAGTTGGTATTAATCAAATACACACTCGCATACTGTCATTCCAAGGGTGTTTCTAACTATAATTCAACATTCAAACACTTGATTTAACAACCCAAGGTCAAGTTCATTGTTGTGATTTCAATATGAAACTATGAACTGTTCAAAGTTTGGGATAATTCAACTTACATTACAAGTAAACAACAATGGTGAGTGTGTGATCGAGTGCAAAAACTCCTAGAACAATGTGGAGACCAAACCCGGATCGTGAAATCACCCGGGGAAGAAGATGGGAGTGTTGGAATGATTTGGGAGAGAAGAGGGAGATATGGGAGATGGAGGATTGATATGTATCCATTAGGGAGTGATATGGG
>JAJOOR010025252.1:0-18781 GCA_036250505.1 Solanum acaule | reverse complement strand
ATTTCCTACTCAATTTGACCCCACGAATAAGAATATGAAGTCGAATTTCCGAAATCATGCACGGATTTTGAGATATATGGAAATTACAATTATAGGTGTTTCCGAAGCACATTTTCGGGCATTTTGGGGTCGTTTCAGGATGCATTGATGTACATGCTTTTGTATGTTTTTGAGAGTAATTGCATATTGGCTTCATGATATTGTGTTGAGCATGCTTTAAAGCTTAGAGAGGGTAATTCCTCCTATAATATGAGAAATGTTTAATTTGCATGCATAATGGGTTGTTAGATGTAGTTCCTACTTCTTTGTGTTGAATTGAGCATGTTGAGATGGAGTTGATGTATCCTCCTTTGAATTGAACATTATTTTATGCTCCATGCATGATGGGCTGCTAGTCTTCAGTCTTTAATTTTGTAAGGTGTTTAGATCGTCATTCGAGGATGAATGATCCCAAGGGGGAGATATTGTAACACAACCGGAAAACCAATAGGTGAAACTAGAGCCTTAGGTGAGAGTTTTAGAGTTTGATGTAAGAGTTAGAATCGTAAAATGGATTTATGTACTTATGATGAGGGGTTTAGGGATTAAACGTCAGGGTACGACTCCCCAAGGGCCCTTGAGGAGGACCCTAAAGCCTAGGGTACAACCCAGGGGTACTCCTTAGATGTAACAAGGCGTACAATACTCCGAGAAGTCTCATACAAGCCCCTTAGCATATCATAACATGAGATAATAGAAAATGGTGCGGAAATTAAAAGACTTTAAAATAACATCAAGTCTTTCATAAAACGAAGCGGAAGTCTTTAACATTGTGTCAAACCATCTAATACTTAAAAAGACTTAGGGACGCAGACCGAACAAAGTTCTAAACAAAAAAGGAAAGACATAAAGGAAAGGTGATTAAATCATTGATGCTATGAGGACTCACCAAACCTTCACTTTGTTTCTCTACTAAGATCCTAGCCACAAGAATGGAACTGAATATCGTCGGACCCTATATTTGATAAGAATGTAAGCAAGATTATGCGTTAGTACAAAAATATACTAAGTATGATGGCTAGCATAAATCATCAACATAAGCATGGCATAAATTTTAGTCAACATAAGACATAAGTTATAAGCATAAGAGATAACAACTTAAGTCATAAGCATATTCAATGCACATAAATCAACATACTAAAAGAGGAACACTTCTCGAGTAACCTCATCTTGTTCGTACTGATTACATAGGTCATCCACCTCTAGTCATAGATGTCAAGGAAATCAATTCAATTAACAATCAAAGCTAAGCTATCACTATACAAACAATGTCATATAGAAACATACTTACAATACTTCCTTGAAATAATCTTGCTGCATCATAAACATGCAACCTTCATTAGGGATTAGTGCCTTATATTCATACTATTTATGGAAGAGTGCTTCTTTACTAGTCCAAAACAAATCATGATTCTTGAATGGTTACGATTTACTCCACAACAATCCTATTTACAATTAAACAATCATCATATATCTTTTCTCTCAAAGCCACACTAGTCATAACTCATGGTATTAGCTTTACTCACAAGCCCTACTAATCATAATTCAACATATAATCTTTATTCTAAAAACCCCTAACAATCATCATTCATCAATCATGCCGTAGTCTCAAGGCAATCCTAATCTCAAGCATTACAATTCATTTTTCATTATACATACTTGATCCTAATCAATTCATGTCTAAGAGCTTTACTCTTAAGCAATTCAAATCTATGTGCTTCCATCTCAAGCCATCTATAATGTAATTCACCAATCCTAGAAGATCACATGTAAGACCTCAATTTCCCTTTCATGGCATAAAGCGCACCTATATCAAATTTACTCTAAAATCATAGGTCAAGCGTGGATACATGTATAATCATACTAAAACATGCAATTCTATCATAAACAATCATAATAAACTCTATTGGATCATAACCCATAACATTATAAGAAACCCTAATTTGACTTAGGGAATTCTTTTTCTAAATTTGGGAAAACATGTGATTCATGGATGAAAACAATCGATGAATGAATAAACTATCATACCTTGATTACTAAGCCCTCACAAAGCTTTGAAGATGGAGACTTGACCTGACCTAGCTTGACCCTATTTTTCTTCTTCTTCTTCATCACTTTCTAGAGAGAGAATATTTGAGAGGAACCCAATTCTTTTGGTGAGTTCAGAGAATGACTTCAATGACATAGATTAGGGGTCTAAAATACTAATATAGGTTATTTAGACTAGGGTAAAACGACACCACTTAATGTCTAATTAAATCCAGAAAGGACCATTAAGTCCTCAACTAAGCAGCCCATTTATTGACCCACGAGACCCCGCTGACGGACGGTGGACAGTCCGTCTTGGTAAATTGTGGTCTGAGTTTAGAGATGCTGTAAATTTACCATGGACCTACGACCCCCAACCACGGGGCGTGGGTCCTTGGCGTGGTTACTGCCTTAGGTAGTTTTCTAGGGTGGTCATTCATGAGGCCCACCTACGGGGCGTGGTTGGCCCTTTGTGGGTTACACTAGGAATTCTAAAAGTTGCTAAGTTCAATCTTTCGTATACGAGGTGTTACTTTATCTCCTCCTTGGTAACATTTGTTCTCGAATGCCATTCTAGGTACTTCTTAAAGGAAACGACTCAAGACTAGCAATCTACCATGCATGCAACACATCTAAATGCACACAACCAAAGAGGAATCATCAACTCTAAGCTAAACATGTTCAATGCATCACAAGGAAGGTAGGAACTACATTTAACAACCCAAAATGCATAAATTTCTAAAATTTCTCATGTTCAAGGAGGAACTATGATCTCCAAGCTAAAAACATGCTTAACACAATTCCATGAAGCCAATATGCAATCTATGCTCATAAGATACATCCAAGGAGGAATCTCTCAACTCCAAGCTAAGACATGTTCATCAATTCATCTCATGAAGTCTATAGGAAACTCTTACTAAATGCACTACAACATGAAGAAAAGTCATGCAAACTCATTTTCTTTAAGACATGTTCATCAATTCATCTCATGAAGTCTATAGGCAACTCTTACTAAATGCACTACAACATGAAGAAAAGTCATGCAAACTCATTTTCTTTTCAAAACACAAGTTTTTAATGAACATGCACAATCATAAGGAAAACATGACAACATATAAAACACACATTACTTCACATAAAGAACAATCCATGAGGAACTCTTCATCTCAAACTAAAGGAGGAATAGAAGGAAAAAAGAATGAGTATATCGGGACATCTTATGGGCCTTGGCCTCCCAAGTAGCACCCTAAACTAAAACCCTCACTAAAAGATCACTCCATAACATCAAGAACACTTAACAACCTTGATATCTAAGAACACCATCTCCATCTTGGGAGAAAGCCTAAACGGACTTTTTAAGCGCCGCTTCTTTCATTTCTAAGGTTGGATTGAGTTACCACTAAGCTATCACATCCTTCACACAAGATGATTCTAAACCCAACAACATACTAAAAGCTCATAATTACTATATCAGGTTCTACAATCTATAAGGCATGACATTAATGGAGTCAATTCATACTAAGGACAACATCAACGTCTAGCATATCAAGCCTATCAAGTCACAAAAGACAAAGCAATATCGGAATCTAATAAAGTATAAAACACATACCGGGAGCAACATTCAGAGTACACTCTTGTTCACCTCTAGCTTTAAGAGCATAGAACCTATTCTGCCTTGGAGCATCCCCACCCAAACCACTAGGAGCAAGGTGCATACTCTCTCTTTCCTTAGCTTTCATCTCTAGATAATTTGTAATTATGTGCCCAATTTAACAACAACTAAAGCAACCCTCCCTTCCAGCCAAACACCTACCCTCATGTCTCTTTCCATATCTAGCACAAGTAGGCCATCAGGATTCACTATTATTTCCTTGTTGTTTAGGTTAAGACACCCTATCTTCACTATACATAGTAGCATTATAGGAAACTTGTCCGGAAAACATTTGTTGATTCTTAGAACGATCATGTCCATCAGACGTATCAGAAGAATTATCATCATCATTTCTAGACCTTTTTTTCTCCTTATCTCTCGCTTTTAGTTTCTCTTATTCGATTTGTTGAGCATGAGTCATAATACGAGCAATGTCTACGTCACCAACGAGCATGGCGGTACGACATTCTTTCAATACTAAATCGGATACTCCCAACACAAACTTACTCATTCTCGTCGTAGAGTCGGCTATTGAAGATGGAGCATTTTTAGACAATTGAGAAAACCTCAACTCATATTCCTTAACACTCATATTTCGTTGCTTAAGGTTAATGAACTCAAGCACCAAAGCTTCTCTCATCTCTAGAGGGAAGAACCTAACGACAAAAGCGGTTTTGAACCTTTCCCACTCTATGGCACCCATTCTTACCGGTTTAGCTTCTTTCAATTGATTAAACTAAACATGTGCAACCCCTTTGAGTTGGTAAACGGCCAATTCTACCTTCTCCTCTGAAGTAACCCCCATAATGTATAACACCTTCTAGACATCATCTACGAACTCTTGATGATCTTTCTCAAGCTTTGACCCATAAAACTCTTGAGGATTCATCCTCATGAAGTTCCTCACTCTTGAAGCCGCCCTACACACATTTGGGTTCATGGGAGCTACTACCTCTGTATTGGCTTGGGCCTTCATGTCTTGAGCCAACACATGAAAAGCGGACTTAAATTCTGCATTAGTAACATCTTCAGCCAAAGGGTCAATTGGAGCTTGTGGAGGAACTTGGGGAGGATCTTCTTCATCCATATTGTCTTCTTAAGTCCTTTTAGCGTTAGCCCTTGTAGTAGTAATATCCTGTAGACCATCAGGTATGGATTAGGGGAAAGACCTAAATATATTTAAGACTCTATCGCATGACTTAGAGAATGAAGAAGTGAAGTTTCCTATACATCTAATAACATTTCATTCATAAATGTGGCGCGCCTGACATTTATGAACAACACTCTACTACACGTGCTTTTGAGACATCCTAGAACCATTCTAAACGTTGTGCTCAGATATCAAGTTTGTCACGACCCAGGGGTACCCCCCTAGGTGTAACAAGGCGTACAAGAATCCACGAAGTCTAATACAAGCCCCTTAGAATATCATAACAAGAGATAATAGAAAATGGTGTGGAAATTAAAACATTTCCAAATAACATCAAGTCTTTGATAAAACGTAGCGGAAGTGTTTAACATTGTCTCCAACAATCTAATACTTAAAAAGACTTAGGGACGCAGACCAAACAAAGTTCTAAACATAAAAAGAAAGACATAATGGAAAGGTCATCAAATTCAAATCTTCACCTGATTGCCCTACTAAGATCATAGCCACGAGGATGGAACTCAATATCGTCAGACCCTACATTTGATAAGAATGTAGGCAAGAGTATGCATTAGTACAAAAATGTACTAAATATGATGGATAGCATAAATCATTAACATAAGCATGTCATAAACATAAGTCAACATAAGACATAGGCTATAAGCATAAGAGATAACAACATAAGTCATAAGCATATTCAATGCACATAAATCAACATACTAAAAGAGGAACACTTCTCAAGTAGCCTCATCTTGTTCTTACTCATTGCATAGGTCATCCACCTCTAGTCATACATGTAAAGGAAAACAACTCAATTAACAATCCAAGTTAAGATATCACCATACAAACAATCTCATATAGAAACATACTTACAATACTTCGTTGATGTAATCTCGCTTCATCATAAACATGATACCTTGATTAGGGATTGGTCCCTTATATTCATACTATTCATGGAAGAGTACTTCTTTACTAGTCTAGGACAAAATCATGACTCATGAATGGTTATGATATACCAATTCAATGGTACCAAAGAAAAGCACCTCATAATGCTAGACCAAGCTATCATGGAAAGCACCTTAGTATGCATGTCCAAGATAATCAAGGAAGGGTACTATTGCTTAATCCAAGATATCATGAAATGATGTGGCCGCACCAAGTCAAGCTATCATGCATGTATTCTATTATGCTAGTTCAAGCTACATTGGAAGGGAACGATTGCTCAATTGAAGGCTATCCATGAGATCTTCTAACTCAAGCTACCATGCTTGGTCTTGTCTTACGAAGTCAAGCTATTCATGAAGGGATTACATATCACTACTTCAAGCTAACATAGTTCATACATTCTTTGATCATTTTTGGTGAGAAAGCCTTTAAACCTAGAATCATTCTATGTGAGAAAAAACTTTCACATTATACATACATGCATACATTACAATATGTGGGTAAACCTTCCACAACAATCCTATTTACAAATCAACAATAATCCTATATCTTTTCTCTCAAAACCTTACTAGTCATAACTCAACATATTAGGTTTACTCTAAATCCCTACTAATCATAATTCAACATATAAGCTTTATTCTAAAATGCCCTAACAATCACCATTCATCATCCATGCCTTAGTCTCAAGGCAATCCTAATCTCAAGCCTTACAATTTATAATTCATCATACATACTTGATCTTAATCAATCAATATCTAAAAGATTTACTCTTAAGAAATTCATATATATGTGCTTCCATCTCAAGAATTCTATAATGTTTCATCAATCCTAGAAGATCATATATATGCCCTCAATTTCCCATTTCATGGCATAAAAGCCAACTATATCAAATTCACTCAAGAATCATAGGTTAAGCATGGATACATGTATAACCATACTAAAACATGCAATTCTATCTTAAACAATCACAATCCACTCTGTTGGATCATAACCCATAACATTAGAAGAAACCCTAGTTTGCCTTGGGGAATTCTTCTTCTAAATTGGGGAAAACATGGGGCTTCATGGATGAAAGGAATTAATGAATGAATCAACCATCATACCTTGATTAAAAATCCCTCACAACGCTTGGGACATGGAGACTTAACTTGACCCTCTTCTTCTTCTTCTTCTTCTTCTTCTTCACTTTCTAGAGAAAATATTTGTGAGGAACCCAATTATTTTGGTGAGTTGAGAGAATGAATTCAATGACTTAGATTAGGGGTCTAAAATACTAATATAGGTTGTTTAGACAAGGTTAAAATGACGCCACTTAATGTCTAATTAAATCTGGAAATGACCATTAAGTCCTCAACTAAGCTGCTCAACTCTTGACCAACAAGACCCCGCTGACAAACCATGGATGGCCCTACGGTCCGTCTGGGTTAAGCGTGGTCTGGGCATAGAGATGTTGTAAATTTACAATTGAACTACGACCCCCAACAACGGGACATGGACCCATCCATGGTGCGTGGGTCCTTGGCGTGGTAACTACCTTAGGCAAATTTCTAGGGTGGTTAGCCACGAGGCCCAGCTACGGGGCATGGGTCTAACCAGGCGGCGTGGATGGCCCCTCGTGGGTGACACCAAGAATTAAAAAAGGTGGTATGTTCCATCTTTCGTATACGGGGTGTGATGTTTGTGTAATCAAGACACAACTTCTGATGCAAGTGTATATGATCGTACAATAGTTTAGTAACCCAACCAAGGGTTGGGATCATTCCCAAGAGAGTGGTTTTGAGAATTAATAGAAAAATAAAACTTAGTTCTCAGTAGTCGTAGCTAAAGACATTAACGATTAAAAACATTGTAAACTAAAGGGGGACACAAGAGTGTCAATTAACAATGGGGGGTTTTATCACTTCAAAGCCTAAAATGTTTATTGCAACTCGTACCAAGATATATGTGATAAAATTCAGTGGATTCAAACTCCCCACAATATATAAATTTTAAGTCTGAATCAATTTCACTACTAATCCTCTTCTTCTTCTTCTTCTTCTTCTTCTTGTGCAAGTGCGAGGAGATATCAATTCTTTGTCGATGTCGCCGAATTGTTTGCTAGGAAAAGTTGTCAGATTTTTTTAGTTCTTGATCGCTATCATAGGACTGGAAATGAAATAGTACTTACAATTCACTATGGATACCAATTCTGTGTTGAAGGAGGACTCTAGTGATTTTGGGTTGTAGTTGTGTACTTTTTCCCCTGTTGTTTTACTACTTTGAACTGTGATGGTTGTTGTGAGAGATGGTTTTAGTTTTCATTGCTTAAACTGATTCTCATAGTTAAAGCTGTCCCTTTTAGATTTCTTGGAAGGTTAGAGACTTTGTTGTATTTTTGTGAGTGAGTTTGTTGTCACTTGTGCTAGTTAAGCTCTGTTCTGATGTGGTTTGAGTTGTCATTCTGTTGTTGTTGGTTCTTGTTTCTAGGAATCTGTCTTTCCTGTACTTTGGAATGTTGCATCTCAGCCTCTTTTTATTGTCTTCTTTTAATTTCTTCTCTTTTTTTCTTGCTTGGTTTACCTTTTGATTTGTTGTTGGAAGGGGTCTGATCATTATCTTTCCCATTCTGCTGACTGTTATCACCTGTAGGGCCTGGATGATCCTCTTCTTTGTTTTACTGGTAGGAGTAATAAGATCTTGCCTCCCTAAAATATTATCATTGTAGTCCTGAATTTTTTGCATTGGATTGATATTTAACAGTGTCAAGCTGTAAAATGGAGACGAACAGGAAAAGGGAAATAGAGAGGAAGTATAGTGATCTTACTCATGCTCGATGACAATGTCCGCGAAAAATTCAGTAGGATTGAGCAGCTGTCGGTGAATAAAAAAGAACAAGAAAGTTAAAATGGTTGAAGGTTTTTAACAACCTCAAAATAAATCAAAGAAATAGGAATATTATGTTACCTCCAAATACTCAGAGGCTCTTACAGGTTCCCATGCTGCTAAACCACCATTTTTACTCTACGATTTTATTTAAAATGGATCTTATTATAACTTTAAGATATAGGTTTCTCTTGAATTTTTTGCAAAAGCAGAAAACAACTTCAGATTAAATAATTTATGACCCTGACTTGTAGCATTAACCTGAGACCTGTTTGGAACTTGTTGTTTATTCTGAATGTAATGCTGAGGGGGGTAGCAGGGGCTCTATGGTCTAGACTATGGTCAATGTAAGTGTTATCATGCCCAACATGCTGTCAGTGGTTGACTTATTATTAATTTGTGTCTCCATTATATCCTTATTTTTTGAATTCTGATTTTCAGCTCCTTCTTGATTGTTTGGTTGATCCTGCATAGAAAGATCAATGAAATTATTAGAAGTAGGGAGTGCAGAATTGGTAGTCATACTTGTGTGATGAGTCTTTTGCTGCTACAATGTTTCCTTGTAAGCCCCACAACCCAAAGCGACAAAGAACAAATAGAATTTGCTAAAAAAGCCGGCTAACGGGGGTATTCCTGCGTATGAGAACATAGTAATGGAGAAGGTAATAGCCAAAATAGGATTCTCTAGGAGATTTTGGTCTATCCATGCTATGTTGAACTGGCCTGTAAGCTTTCCTCTTCTGAGTCTGCCATTCTTCACCAGCTGGCTTGTTGTTATTTCCCTTTTTTTGGTGCTGCTGGTATTGTGAACTGGTGTTTCCATCCTCTCTATTTGTGTATTGCATTTGCAGGTTTATAGAATTTTGTTTGCCTTGTTCCCTTTGTTTTTGTTCTTCCTATCAGCCTCCAACTCTTTTCTTTTTTAAATTCCTCATCTCTTTGCTTAATATCAAAGTGTGAATGTGAGAGCTAGTCTCTTGAGCTCTTTCTTGATTAATGAAATGGGGAGCTCCCAGTTCTTGCCCAATACAGACATGTAACAAGTGTCCTTATTGTTTACAATACATGCAATAATCCAGAATTTACATGCTGATAAATGTTCTATATGATTTGCATATATATATATATATTGATTTGGATTGATTGTCTTACAGTGAATACTCTCCAATTATGCACTTCCACATTTATTTCACTAACTTATAATTTTATTTTGAATGTGCAGGAAAATGCCGGTAATTGAATTTGAATTGCATGTGGCCAAAAGTAAACTCGATCTATTGTAGTGAACGATGAAGAGTTTTTGTACTATTGTCATATACATTTGAATGCATTTGGTTTTTTGGAATTTATTGATGGTAGAGATCTTTAAGCAATCACTTTCTAAGTATTGGTTGTACAAGACATGTTTCTCGAAGTTTATTTGAAATATATAGCTTCGATTTAATTATTGGCTAATTTTGTGCTTTAGGTCACTTGTATATTTAATTATGTGATTATATATTGAATATATGCAAATAAAAATTATTATTCTTAAAAATAAAAATTGTGGCTACAAAATTCTACACAACTTTACCACACTTCAAAAGTGTTGTTGTAGGACGTCCAATGTTATCTTGTACATAAGAAAAGTTACACTTTATAAGTGTTGCTCAAGATGATATATAAAGTTACACTTTATAAGTGTTGCTCTAGATGAGCTATAAAGTTATAGTTTATAAGTGTTGCTCTTGATGAGATATAAAAGGCATCACTTTTTAAGTGTGACCAATAACAAAGCAAAGGCAACGCTTTTAAGTGTAGTATAATAAAAGATAGGTGTCGCTAATTCATCACAACAAAGCGTGCCCTTATACCTCTTTGGCTACGCTTTATAAGTGTAGCCAAAGATGGCGACATTTAAAAAGTGTTGCCTAATGTCAAAGGTTACGCTTCTTTAGGCCACCCCCTAAAAAGCGTTGCTTAAAGTCCACAAGTGTAGCCTTTTATCAAAGGCCACACTTTTTGCTAGTTTAGGCTACACTTTACTGGGGTGGCCGTACGCCTAAAATGGTGTAGTGCCAGAATGACCCGACGAATTTTTCTTCTCATTTTCTGATCCTAGATCGCTTTTAATCGATTTCTTTTCTCAGGTTTTCCTTAGATTCAATCACCCAACCTAAGTACACACTAATCTACTCAAAACAACACTCAAATCACTAACTTTCATCTCAAAAATTCATCAAAACCCTAATAAAACAAGATTTAGAAAGAACTTCAAGACACTTATCAAGAACTCAATTCCTTCAACTTTTGAGAATGAAATTACGCTGGAAATAACATGATTGGTGTGTGGTGAAAAATGCCAACACTATGGAAGCTTACATACCTCTTAGGGATCAAACCCATTGACAAACTCCTCAACAAAACTCAACAACCTCGACGAACGCCTTGATCCTTTCCTCTTTTCTCTTGTTTTCTCTTCTTGAACTCTCGACTAAAATCCTAGGCGTATATTAGGATATAAAACTGAACCTAATAGGATTAGACCCTTAAAATCTTACTAAAAATGAATTAGATCTGATTTGGTAAGGAAAAAACCAAAATACCCCTTAATATTTTTGGGTAACTTTTCTTAATTGGACGGCCCGGCTTCAAACAGGCATATCTCCCTCATACAAGCTAGAAAATTATAAAACTCAGTGGCGTTGGAAAGATAATTCAAAGACCTTTCATTAGCTATCTTATAGCCCACCTAAATCATCTTGTACTAAGATTTATGGTCGTTTGAAGTTGACCCAAACTCGTAACTTAAGCATAACTTGCAAAATTTCAGATTTTGCTATTTCCAATTTAGTTCTTTTCGAAACTCAAGGTGCTACATCTAGTGACCTGAACTTAAAACTTAAGAAATTTTAAATTCCTTGGTAAAAACATACTCACTACGAAGGATGGTTCAAGTCTTAACTTTAAAAAAATTCGGGGTGTTACAGGTTTGGGCGACTCTTTCTCCTCCTTTTTTCTCTAGTTTTGGTGAATTTTTTAGAATAAACGATTTGGGTAATTTCTGACTAATTTTCTAGGCTTAAATTGAGTAAAACGACGTAGTTTAGGTGTAAAACGATGTAGTTTCAATGTCCAACACATAGGGGAAAGATGAAACTGACCCTTACTTAACAGCTGATGAGGCCATCGACAGTTTGTCCTTGCAAGACGTCGTTTGGCGTCTGAAGCTAGGATCTGAGGGTCACGATCCATGGACCTTGGAAAATGGACCGCGGTCCCTCCTACGGTTCTTAGGTCATGATTTTCTAGGAGTTCGGGGTGGCTAACCCACGGGCCCTACCAAAGGTCCGTGGTCCAAGCCACGGGTCATGGTTTGGGTTCCGTCGGTGGCAACTACAAACTCAAAAAATCTGCTACTGGCTCTCTTTCGAATATGGGGTGTTACATAGGTCTAGTTCATAGTCTATGTACACCTGACTCGATGCATTAGACTCATATGTGAAAATCCAGCAAGACTACTTTTTTCATTATATTCCTTAATATTCCTTTTAAGATATGTAGGGGATTGTTAGAAAAATGATTCTAGTATCTCAAAAGGAATTATTTTATTTCCTATTATACTTGAAAGAGAATATTATTTTATGTTCTAAATATTTTCTCTCCATAAATAATATTCTATTGTCATTACTATTATCCTTTAATTAGCCATTATTTCCTGTCATAATATGGTTGTTACCAAACGTTTCTTTGCTGAAATGAATTGCCATCAATTCATTAATTGTGTTCAATGTCTTTTATGACTTTTGACTATTTCAACCATTAACATATTAGAGAGGTTACTAATCTCCTATATAAATCTAATTCTTACTAATGGTGTATAAGGGTGGAGACAAGATAACAATTCTTCTTTTAATATATTCTTATGCTGGGTTTTCTTTCTATTGAATCATTGTTAGTTTCTGGCTCCTAGTTTTATATTAGAAGAGCTTGTTGAATCCTAGGGGATACACCCATACCAGGTGAAATATCCTTAAGGATAGTCTCTTTCGACAAGCCTCAAGCTATGAGAATTTCCTGTAAGAATTATTGGCGAAGTACAAGCTTTGGTGAATTCGGTTCAAGTGTACGTGCTGAAGGTATTTTTTCGTAAGATTTACAACAATTTCATCTTTGTTGACCAAATTTGATTTGGATGTGTTAATATTTCCTTCTATTTTCATTTGGGTTTGTTGTTGATGTTCAATTTTTCTTGTTGAGAAAATGGTCAAATGTCCCCCTAATCTATATGCGGATTTCCAACTACACACTTCAATTTTACGAGGGTCCTATTACCCCCTCTGAACTCTTTAAAACTGAAATTATTACACCCTTATAATACCACAACCATTTATATGTTGATGGGTGAAACTCACACGTTTGACACGTGAAATATTATTAAAAACTTTTTTTAAAAAAATTCTTTCTCCTTTTTTATTTATTATTTTAATTCTAGTTGAAGGTTATAACATCAAAGTATATGAATGTATTTTAATCTTCAAATTTGAAACTAGTTGCTGACATTGTTGGGTGCTAATTTTTCAAGCTAAAAACACTAAGTTTGAGTGTTTGACTAAGTTCATGGCTGCAATTTTTAGATTTGAGCTTTGGAACTCCATGAACACTAACGAGCTTTCATATGAAATTTTTAGATCTATTTTCTGGATTGGGAGCAACTTTCGCTAATGTTTTGAAGAGTTCCATATGGCAAAAAACTGAAGCTCATCGGTTTAAAATGTGAATCATCACCTTGAAACCTCCATTGAAGTTGGTTCAAAAGGCTTGGGTTCAAATTCGATTTGCCACAAACGAGTACGATTTTGAATGGGTAATATATCAAAAAATCGAAACGTCGAGAAAATCTTATATCTAAAATTTAGTGTGATTTAAAAAAGTTTTAAGATGACTTGGCATCAATTATTCAAAGCAACGGGATGAAGAAGATGAAGAAATGGCACTGCATTTTCAGATTTGCAGGAATTTAACCCGTTGTTAAAATCAGTTGAAATTTTATTCCGTAGATCTGTTGGGTATTAAATATAGGATTAGAAATTTCCTTAGTATTACAATTTATTAAAGAAAATTAGTTGAGTGTCACTATATTAAGCATATTCAAGCTTGAATTTTGCTTTGATTTGGAAGATTTTTGGTGCATAGTTCTTGATTGTGGAGAGTGATGGATGAAATTGCTATATACAATTTGTGGTGCATCGATTGACATAGTTAAGAGTGAAGACAATTGTTTCAAGATGGTGAGGGGTGATGAAATTTAATGGCGACCAATTGCTGGGAAGAAGAAAATAAATTATCAGTGAGATAAGATTAATTAAGAAAAAATAGGAAAAAATAAAAATTATGAAAAGAAACATTAAAAATAAAAATTTAATATATATTTTTTATCTTCACTCTCTCAAAGAGAGTGATATACACTCACTTTGCCAGGTAAGCGTTTAGGTAGGTAATAATTTCAATTTTAAACAGTTTAAGGGGGTGATAGGACCCCATGAACTTAAAGTGTGTAGTTGGAAATTCGAATATAGATTAGGGAGGCATTTGGCCATTTTCTCTTTCTTGTTCTTTTCAAATAATTTCAATCGTTATGCCTTCAATTTTTGTTTTGTTCTTATATTTTTGTTGGAATCAAACTTTGGGATATTTCAGATTTTATTTTTTTGTTTTCTCACGTACAGTAACTAATTTGGTCTTCTTTCATCAAAAATCTTTTGAATTTTTGTCTATTCATTTACAAAAATAGGTTTTTCATCTAAATCAATTTTTTGGGTACCTTACGCTTAATTATAGTAACTCTTTACACTCGTGTCTCAATCAATTATCTAGGTTTTTTCATTTTAGTTGATCTTCTTTCATCATAATTCTTCTAGAGAAAGTTTAGAAGAATTATGATGAAAGAAGATCAACTAAAAAGTAAAAAACCCAGAAAATTGATTCTGACACGAGTGTAAAGTGTTATTATGGTACCCAGAAAATTGATTCAAAATCTATATATGAAAATAAATAGACAAAAGTTCAAAAGATTTATGATGAAAGAAGACCAAATTAGTTATTGCATGCGAGAAAACAAAAACAAAATCTAAAATATCCCAAAGTTTGATTCCAACAAAAAGTACAAGAACAAAACAAAAATTGAAGGCATAACAATTGAAATTATTTCAAAAGCACAAGAAAAATTGAACATCAACAACAAGCCCAAATGAAAATAGAAGGAAATATTAACCCATCCAAATTAAATTTGGTCAACAAAAGATGAAATTGGGAATATTTTTTAATGTACTTTCAATTTTGATGAAAACATAGATTATACAAGAAATCAAAGAAACAATACGAAGAAACTTATCTGAAATGAATGCTGGAGAACAGAGAATTTTTTTGTGAGCATAAAGCTATGAAGTTAAAACTTGGAAGATGAACACATAAAATAATGATGTGTATGTTGGAAGACACATAAACAAGATATGTAGCTATATTTGAGCACTAAAAAGACAAAAATATCCTTAGAAGTGATGAAATAGACATGTTTAAACAAGTCATTTCTAATATAAGAATAAAAGATGAAATTGGGGAACAATTTTTAATGTACTTTCAATTTTGACAAAAACAGAGATGACACAAAAAATCAAAGAAACAATACGAAGAAGCTTACCTAAAATGATTGCTATAGAATGGAGAAATTTTTGGTGACGTAAAACTATGAAGTTAAAAATTGGAAGATGAACACATAAGCAATGATGTGTATGTTGAAGACACATAAACAAGACACGTAGCTATATTTGAACACTAAAAAGACAAAAATATCCTTAGAAGTGATTAAACATGCATGTTGAAACAAGCCATTTCTAATATAAGAATAATATGGGTTTTCCGCCAGAATTAACTTTCTGGGTTTCTTAGCCAACATAAGTATTCACTTTAACTATTCTACACCATATATAATATATATATATATATATACATCTCCACAACTCAAGACATCATATTAATTAGAGAAAATAGCCAAAAGCCCCCTCAACCTATTAGCCAATTCTCAACTACACACTTATTCTATACGGGGGTCCTATTACCCTCCTGAATTATTTAAATATAAAATAATCACCCCCTAAAACGTCATAACCAGTTTTATGTCAAAGTTGTGCAGCACACGCGATGAACACTGTACATTCATTTGTTTTATTCTTTTTCTTTTTCCTGTAAATTATAAACCTAATCAAAATAATAATTTAATAATCTCCTGTAAAATTATGTAGAGTTTTCATTTTTATCAAACCTAAAAATTAAAATTTATAAAAAGTGCCTTTTAGAGAATAATAAGAGAAAATGAGGAAAAAAACTCTACACCAAATTAAAAAGAAGAACAACTCAATAGCTAGTCTGCATAAACTTTCAGTTTGAATTCGAACCCAAAAACAAAAATCCAAAAATAATTATTCACAAATGTGGGAGTGAAAAACAAATTTGGTAAGAATGAAATTAGAAAGTGAAATTTCAAATTCACCACTGTTGGTTCATTGTGGTTTGACTTCTTTTTATTTTCTATTGTTTTTTTTGCTGAAATTTTGAGGGGTTTAAGAAAAAACTTGAACTCCATTTTTGAGCTTCATATATGAAAGTTTCTTATGAGTTAGGTGATTGTTGTTGCTAAAAATGGTTGATGTATGATTCACTAAGCATAAATCAATAGCTACAAACTGATTTGGAGCTCCTAGAGACGAAATTTAGAAAACCACCATTGAAGGACTTTGAGAAAAAGTTGAAGAAATTATGTAATAGCTAGGTATAACAATTTTGTGATATAAAAAAAGGGAAAGAATTAAAAAAATGAATTAATTATATAATCTCCAATGAGAGACTATCACATGGACTATTTTATTCAATTTTAGTCATTTTATGTCTTCTTGTTGAACCCTTACGCGCCTACAAGAGGTGTATTCACCTTCTTGGATACGTTAGCGTTTAAGGGTCACAAAATATCGAAAATAAAAAATTTATGGGGGTAATAGGACCCCCCGTAAAGTATAAGTGTGTAGTTGAGAATTGGCTAATAGATTAGGGGGCCATTTGACTATTTTCTCTATTAATTATAAATAAGAAATTAGAAAAATCACTAACATGATAATTCAATTTCACATTTAATATCATAATATCAACACCTCCACAACTTACTAGACCATATCAATTATTAATTAATAAACAAATGACCACAAAAAGTACCAACACAATACTTCACTATCATATTCAACACCAAATCACACCTCCATATATTAACATAGATAAATTATTAACGAGAAATACACCACAATTACTATAAATACACCATTGGCTTTCACAGATCAACTATGATTTTAACTTAGAGTGAAATATAATATTTTTTTCCAGCAATTTATTTATTGGTTAAAAATACACCAAACTTAACCCACAATGTACGCTATTTAATAATATACTTATTTTAAAACTAAAATTATAAAATGAATGTTTTGAGTGTAACCCAGAAAATTGATTCGGAAACGAGTGTAAAGTGTTACTATAATCAAGCGTAAGGTATCCAGAAAATTGATTCAGATGAAAAACCTATTTATGAAAATGAATAGACAAAAGTTGAAAAGATTTATGATGAAAGAAGACCAAATTAGTTACTGCATGTGAGAAAACAAAAAAAAATTGAAATATCCCAAAGTTTGATTCCAGTGAAAAATGCAAGACCAAAACAAAGATTGAAGGCATAATGATTGAAATTATTTGAAAAGCACAAGAAAAATTGAAAATCAACAACAAACCCAAATTAAAATAAAAGGAAATATTAACACATCTAAATAAAATTTGGTCAACAAAAGATCGAATTGGGGAACATTTTTTAATGTACTTTCAATTTTGATGAAAACAAATATGATACAAAAAATCAAAGAAACAATACGAAGAAGCTTACATGAAATGAATGTTGGAGAATGGAGAAATTTTTTGTGAGCATAAAGCTATGAAGTTAAAACTTGGAAGATGAACATGGAAACAATGATGTGTATGTTGAAGACACATAAACAAGACACGTAGCTATATTTGAGCACTAAAAAGACAAAAATATCCTTAGAATTGATGAAACAAACATGTTGAAACAAGTCATTTCTAATATAAGAACAAAAGAGGAAAGTGGGGAATATTTTTTAATGTACTTTCAAGTTTGACAAAAACAGAGATGATACAAAAAAATTAAAGAAACAATACGAACAAACTTACCTGAAATTAATGTTGGAGAACGGAGAATTTTTTTTAGCATAAAGCTATGAAGTTAAAACTTGGAAGACAAACACGTAAATAGTGATGTGTAAGTTGAAGACACATAATCAAGATATGTAGCTATATTTGAACACTAAAAAGACAAAAATATCCTTAGAAGTGATGAAACAGACATGTTGAAACAAGACATTTCTAATATAAGAATAATATGAATTTTCCATCAGAATTAACTTTCTGGGTGTGCACATAAAATGGCAGTACCTATTTCACTGGCAACTAAAGAAAAATGATAGGTGGACATTAGTTACGAGATTATTGATTGTCTCAATTAACTTTTCTCAATTCAAAAGAAGGGGAAATGACTCGGTAGGTAATGAAAAATTGATAAATTAGTATGTTCGATTCACACAAATTATGCTTTGAATAATTAAAAAAACCTCAAGATAAAAAGCACCAAATAGCCTAATTTAAATAATGAAATCTCAAAATAACAAGTAAAGGTAGAAATAAGGAATAGTCTTTATCTACTACTAGTAAACGTGTCCGCGCGTTGCGCGAATAATTTTATAATTAAAAATAACTAATAAAATATATTATGCACTTAATAATATATTTAATACATTATAGTAATAATAATATAATAATACAAATCATTAACTTATTTCTTTAAGCACATTAAATTAATATTATTTGTACACGATTTAATCTATTGTATTACTATTATATCTATAGCTATATTAAATATACTTTTAGTTTTATAATATATTATGTTGAATTTTTTCTAAAAATACCATTAATTTTCTGATTATTTTATTTTGATAAAAAATCAAATACATTAAATATGTTTA